>JAECUM010011586.1:0-70351 GCA_016617855.1 Megalonaias nervosa | reverse complement strand
GTATTCTTTGTCAATAACCATTCAAGAAATGTTTTTAGTGTTTCTAGCGACACCGTGCATATCTCGTCCCATATAATATATTTAGGTATATATTTTCACCCATTCGCTCAGGAGTCCACGTGTCTCCGCACCATCTAAAGAAACTGTGATATGTACACGATTTTACTCCTCGTTCTTTTATTTCTCTAGCAAGTTTATGTGTAGGTGTCAAAACAATTATATCTGAACTATTATTCATAAATAAATTAATCGCACGAGTTGTTTTACCTGACCCTCCACACCCATTAAGATAAACGGTCTTATACCTAGATACAGGATCATACACAGATGGTGCAGATGACTTTGATATTTGATTATTATTTTTGTAATATGTCTCCACAATTTCAACATCGGCAGATTCAGAATAACTAAGAATATTTTCTTGTTTTATCCTCCACGTCCCCCATTCACCATTACCGAGTTTTAATAAATCTTTATATTTTTTATGTACATAAAATGAATCCGTAGCGACTCTGACAGGAAATTTATTTATCATCGATAGTAGGTTTATCGAAACATAAGCTAACATCGAAGATCTTAAATGAGTAAATTGTGGTGAGTCGCCATCAAGGTAGCTCACAATGGTACCTAGTTTTGTTCCATCTGATAAATAAGCATTACATCTGTTTATAAACGTATTTTTTTTCCGTTGTATCGGTGATTATAAAATCTAGTTCAGCGTCGTCCATAATCAATCTTGTACACGCTCGTTTATAATCGTATGAACCACCTTGAGTAAACTTACCGATTATCTTTCTACCAAGATCTTTTGCAAATTTCTCATCGTACTCGTTTCTGCATTTATTTATTTTAATAATATGATCTTCATCAATATCAGGGAATTCTTTTCTGGTATCATCAATATTAAATCTATTTGGTTCTGGTAACCAAACTTGCTTCTGTGAATTATACGATATAATCGCTTCAGTTACTCTCAACGATATTAAAAATCCAGCATCAAGCATATACCGCAATAGTACTATCGAAACCCAACATGTTTCTGAAAAATGTCTTCCAAACCAAGCATAAGTAATCGGATGAAGATTTTCTGCAAATTCGAATAATTCTACATGAGCAAATCCTGTTAGGTCAACATCTGGTCCTTCCATGGGAAGGGGTCCGTTTATTGCAACCCTTGTCATGTCATGTGTAGGATGTCCGAATATCTTAAAGTATTTAGAACATATTCCATATCCAAGAAAACTCCCAGGATAACACGCTACCATATCAACCGAGATAACATCACTATGGTTGTATTTGGTGTTCCATAATCCACCGTGACCATATTCTACACAGCTTTTCTTGACATCTTCAAGGAATTCCGATCGTATTGGTTTCCATAAATTTTTTTCCTGAGCGAAATGAGCCGCTACAGATGGAATTGTAAAACAATTATTTAATAATTGTCTAATTTTGACATCGTCTGAAGTATATTCACGCCAAAGGCGCTGCGCAAGATGTTCCATTTCTTCATGAAGAAATTCTGTACGATAAATATCACCATTAGGCCGTACAAACTGATCGTAATGATCATATTCCGAACTCTGAAATAACCAAACGGATACAGGGTCGCTTTTGCTGATATTTTTAATAAAATCAAAGATGTCACCGTTATAAAACTTAACTTTTCTATCTCGTGGAAATATCGTTACAGCAGCAGTACATGCGTGCGCGTTATGATCAACGATTGTTATAGGGTTTCCATTTTTTATATATTTTGGTTCGTATAATATCTCTCCGGTTAGTGTTTTTACTGTTATTGGAAATCTTAATAACTTTTCTAGTTCAGCAACATCCTTAATAGATGCACCAGCATCTTTAACGGACTCTGCCCATGTGTTTATTTTTTTTACGTCTTAAATCAGTTAAGCCATTACCACGTATCGCATTTGTAAAATGTTCTGTAACTCGTTCAGCTACGCAGTTTATTCTTGATATTTTCATCGGTTTGAGATCCGTAACATTAGGTTTATCATTCAGCGGAAATATTCCATATACAATTGCAGTTGCTGGATAACTCTATATATAGTAAGGTGTATCAATACCAGTAAGTATTCCGGGCTTAGATTTATTACTCAAAAGAACAATATTACCCCCGGGCTGCACACGGACTGGATCACGCTTATCACGAATAATCCAAATATCTTCTTCTGTATTTACAATAAATTTTATTAAAATAAAATATTTTTGATTATCAAGGTGATTAATAATTACTTTTCCTCGATTGTCATTCATCATATTAGTAACATTTCCAACTCTGAATGTTGACCATGCATTAACTGCACCATCGTCATGAAATTCCTTTTTTGCTTCACGAATACGTTCGGTTACCGTTAATGCCAGATCCTGCATCGAAGTACTAAATTTATTTTCTGATAGTCTGTCAAGGTCAAATCTAGCAGGGGAAGGTTCAATAATGGATAATTCCTCCAGATAATTAAAACAAATATTTAAATTAAAATTTTATTATATATATATATAATGATTGAAACACAAAACAAATGTGCTTGGCTCAAAATTGGATATACGTCTACTTGTAATAAATCGTGTGTGAACAAATACTGCGTAAATCATGCACAGAGTATCAAAAATGGAAGTACAGGACCAATACCGTGTGTGAAATGCGGTGTTGGAGTAAGAGGAAAAACTCAATTGTGTCTAAAATGTGGCTGAAAAAAATACAGAGAATTAAAACGATATTATGACAAGAAAAATAACGCTGACTCTCCTATAAAGACAGAAGAAGATTATCTGGTTAGATTTCAAAACAATGATTTAGACAAATAATATTATATATATATATAATGGAGCAAAACGAATTTGTGGCGCATCCTATAATAAAAAATTATGAAGCATCCCGAGATGGTGTTATTAGAAACTGTTGATTGAAAAAACCAGTAGGTAGGGTTAACAATACTGGTTATCTTAGATTTACTGTTAATGGCAAGAAAAATTATTACTCACATAAATTCGTATTTGAATGTCATTTTGGATTGATCAAGGATGGACTTGTAGTTGATCATATTGATGGAAATCCCCATAATAATCGGTTATCTAATTTACAGGCTATTACACAAAGTCAGAATACTGCACGGGGAAATACTGGAAAATGTAAAACGTTTGCAAGAAGATCTATTAAATCCATAAATATAGAAACAGGATGGGAAATTACTTTTAAATCGATGAATACAGCTGCCAGATATTTTGGTATTTGCATGCCTTCAGTACAACGTGTCGCAAATAAAATATACAAATCTGCCCTTTCGAAAACATATAATCAGCGGATAGTATTTGAATATGTCTAACTCTCTATTCCTAACAAAAACAAATAGTTCGACTCTGTCAATTTTCCCAAGGATTTTGTTTAGCCATAATTACAGTCACTGACTCTGTGAAGGGTTCACCTTCACCGCTTTCAGCATTGACAGAATCAGATAGCATAATCTTTCTTAATTGCATTACACGATTATCCACAATCTTTTTTCTTTCGTACTCGTGAGACAGTTCGGATTTAATATTTTCGATAGAACGTGCAAGAGGTGCAAATAGCTTTACCTGATTGTCGTTTACCATAGCTAGTGATTCAAGCATGGATTGATAAATTAATTTTATAAATCTGTAGTTTGAAGATAGTGTATATTTATTATCAAATTTTCTCTGTTGCAGTAATTCAAAATCGCACATAATTTTCTGAGGGTCGAGATTATCAGATATTTTTATTCCGTTATGTTTTAGTGTTTTAATAGCACAGATAATATCATTGATGTTTTCATGGTTCATTATATATATTTATTTTTTATATTTAATATAAAAATAAACAAAAATATACAGCGCGGGGTGACATTCGGTCTACCATTCCATAGTTGTATCAGATAAACCTAATGAGGTTCCGAATCTTTGTTTAGACATTTACCCCCCAAGAGACCCCTAAATATCCGTAACCGAAACTTTAGAGGCTCAGAGGGTTGTCTATACGTGTTATTAGTTTACCCCCGAAAGAATTCCTAAATATCCGTAACCGAAACTCTAAGAACTCAGAGGGTTGTTTATACACGTGTAGGTCTTATTTTAGTGACCAATCAGATTCTGTTTATTGCCTTACAAGAATTCCTAGATATCCGTAACCGAAACTCTAAGAACTCAAAGGCTGATTGGTCTTTGTGACCTGGAATCTCATTAGGTTTATTTTTAGTTTGCGATTGTGTCTTTTGGAATGGCCCTTGTGTGGGGTACCCCTTTAGTGAAGTCACAAGGTCACGACCTCATATCACCCCCCGCTGTATATTTTGATGAGATGATATGATGATGATATGATGATGATGATGATGAAATGCCGTCTTCACGCCAGCACACCAACCCATAACGATCAACCAATGGGTTATTCACAAAAGTGAATCCACCACGTGTTGACGTAGTGGATTGGTGTACTCTGAAGACGGGGGTGGCTGGAGCCCCCAATAAATTATAAATCTTGGCATAAAATCGCCCCCCGCAGACAATTTGTCCTTCTTGGGTTTCGAACCATGACCCTCCGGATGAGAGTTTCTACGCGCTATCAACTGAGCTATCGGACCTTGTTATAAATACATATTGAAAAAGTTAGTATGTGTTTACCAATAACCTTAACACTATGTCAGTCATATCGTTATTCCTAAAAACTACAATATTCTTAACAAAAACCACATTTTTCTGTCTAAAATGAGATTTTATATTTCTAGTTTCCAAAATATATATAATTCTGTATAACACTGAGTCTATGCGTGGGCCGTAACAGCGGATATTGATTTAGTTATATAGCGGTTCTTAAAATAACTTTACGCACAGCTGTTATGGAATAATCAATATGCAGCCAAAGTCTTCTAGATTTCATTGTACACGGATTTTATGTAAACAAAAGAATAAATATCCGGATATTTTTTTTGTTATTAAAACGCATTATGATAACGCTCTATGAGCGTACATACAGGTTTATATTCAGTTCTTCGTTCCTCGTGTCCAGAATTCTATTATTTTGGTCTGTAAATTTAAAGTGCATTCTTGTCAGAAATGGATTATGAACTCGCAGGTACACGGGGTTAATTGGTTCAATTACAATTAACCACCCTGGTGGATCTTTAGGGCTAAATGAATATAGTATATACCCTTGCTGAGCTTGGCTAGATTTAGAAAGATCTACCTGATAGCTACCTTCAATAACATCACATACTAGATTGACTGCAATTGTTGTTGTTATATTTACAATACCTGGCGATATATGACGTCCGGCACCAAAGGGATTGTTATTGTGTTTTAGTATAACCGGTGGTGGGGCTATTTTTCTCCACGATTCAATTACTCCCGGATAATATTCTTCAATAAGATCATTTAATGATTTCTTCATTTCAGCGATATTTAAATCTGGTATTATAAATGTTTGTAAATCTTTTTCTGTTATTTTATAATGATCAAGAAATATTTGCTTCAAATTTGGTCTTGTGTAACCACTTCTACTAAGATCAGTCGCAACGTTTATAATACTTCGATTGGCGATGTATAAATCGAATAAGATCTTATTTAAATGTTTTATTGACTCGATTATTTGATTTTTTACACCATCGTCATAATGTTGAGATAATGAAATAAGTAAATTTTTTAAATCATTAAACGTTTTATCGTATTCAGGTTTAAGATCATCAAAAAATTCTTTAATAAATCCTACAGCAACTTTTTCTCGATACCTCCTCCCCTCTGGTGTAATTTTGAATGCTGATCTATTTATCTTGGGGATCCTTTTACCGTAAAAATCGGTAAAGTGATATGTATCGTCGTTTGGATCAGATCTAAATAATATATACCCCCATGGATATTTTTCTCGATATTCTGGATTTTTAGTGAATTTTTCTTCACTCGTTTTAAATTCTTCTAGTTTTGGATCTGAAACTCCATTATAAACAGGTGCAACTTCAGGCCATCCTAACACGGATCTAATCGAACTCTGATAAATATCTACGAGGTAATCAGGAGAATTTATTTCAATCGCCGCTGATAGTGTTGGTTCGTGAACAGTAATAGCTATGTAATAGATTTAATTCTGCGTTGGAATTCATCATTAATCTGTTCTATTTGATAACTGCCCGTTGAAATTCCAACAACTTGCCAATCAGGTGTTCCATCTGGTTTATTTTTATTCGCAAATACTAGTGAATTATTTGGTTGTTGTCCACCAAATGGTTTTGATCTGATATTAGGCCAGCTATGATAAACTCGTAATTGCGCTAATGCTATTTCCTTTACTGGAATTGCAGTCGGAAAATTAACGCTAAATTCAGGATTAGTTGAACTTAATGATATCATAGTAGTTTTTGACGGCGTTGTATTAGCTACGATCTGCTGTAATAGTTCGCGCGACTCTGACATTATTATTATCGTTATTATTTAATTCTCCATCTTTCCGTCACTAGAGAACGCGTCGCGTTCCACTATGAACGCTTCATCGTAGGTTTTCATTATCGTTACGAACTCCTCATCGGATATTTTACCATCACTGAGATACGCTGAAATATACGAGCATAATTTAGTGTATGCGGTTGTTGCTGTGTGCAGTTTCATTATATACTCGTTTGGTTTATCATTCGTACACGTAGATATTTTTTTAGAGATAATACTGAAAATACCTGCGCATGTTGTTGCCGTTGAAACTATAATTGTTACAACTGCAGGCGCTGTCATCGTTATTGTTGATAGTAATAATCCAGTTCCAGCAATAACAGCAGAAACCGAGTATACCATTATATCAATAACAACCATACGACGACGATATTTTTTTATCTTTATCGTGTAATCGTCGATGATATTTTTAGTTTAGTTTGACACTCACATACTTGAACGTATCTGTGACGTTGAACGTCGATAAATGACTCTTGATTCATTATACTTATCTAGGTAACTAATTGAGGAGTTTCGGCTACAAACTCAATACACCACCAATAATCTGCTGTGGTTAACTTTTTATCATCCGCTATCAGCATAAACGTTTTATTTAACACTATAGACACAATTCCAGAAAAATCATCGGTTGAATGACGCCATGGAAATGTGGTAAATATACTGAATTTTGCACTACTAAATACAGATAATCTGTATACACCAGTAACCTCTGCAGTGTGTTTAAAAGTGTTATTTTCCTGCGACTATGTTGCCTTTCCTGATGCGACTGTGTACACGATATTAATGATCTGCTTGTGAGGAATTTTAACGAGATTAGTTTTTTGAATAATATTAGGAATACCACTAATGATATCGTTGAGTCTTGCGTTAATGTCAGCGAGATTAATAATAACAGTTGGTGGAGTTCCAAAAAATTCGTTAATAGATCTGTGTACATTTCTACGAAAATTTAGAAATGTTTGTACATGATTAAAATATTCAGTTCTAAATGCAGCAATTCCATCATTGATAGTCGTTAATGAAGTCGTTATTGGAATTTCCTTATCGTCGACGTATTTCTTCGTTGCAGCGTCAAATCTGTTTCTGGTGTTCTGAGATTATTAATACCATTATTATTCATGTCGAGAAATGCACGCATTATACCACCGCGCACTGACACGTACTTGGATTCTTGATCATCGACGTATTTTTTTGTTGCTGCGTCTGTATCTGCGATTGGATCTCCAAGATACGTAATTTTTTCTTCCTGACATAATAATATCACCGGTAAATACATCACCAGTTTTCTTAACATAATCGTTAACCGACTTACCGGAATCCTGTATTTTACCATGATCAGTGAAAGTAACGACATTATTAACAACCGCATTTGGAATTCGTACAAGAACATCTGGTAGTTGTATGTTACTCGTTTTTAATCGTCCTTGTTTGTCCTGAAAAACGACGACTTCATTTTGATCCACACTCGTGATATTTAATAAATCATCGATTTTATTTCTGAGCTGATCAAGAGTTGCATATTTAGATAAATCGATCTTCTGAGCTCTACCTGATGATCTTCCGTAAATATCTACCATTATATTTACTGATATCTGTTTAAGTACTATGACGTAGTGTAGTGAACGCGTGCACGACTTTATGAGGCGGTGCTGTTGATTTTGATACAGCATCAAGCATAGCGAGGGTTTCACGACCGCATATTGGAGGATCAGTTATTTTTTTGTGTTGGTAGCGTTGAATACCAGATTGGAGCAGTATTATTGCTGACATAATGAAGAAATTCTTTTGGTGGCGCTAATCCATACGAATCGAAATAAATAATTCCACGTGGATCAATTGCATATCCAACCCAATGCGTGCCTGATCCAGAATTTTTATCGAGATTAATGATACCGGTTTCATGTTGCATTGCAACGGTAGGTAATTGATCGCGCATAAAAACACCTCTGAAATTTTTTTATTTTTAATTGCTTAGCAGCATTAAGTAAATCAAAATTGGACATGGGTGTTATTAATAAACTGTCCCTGGTAATCTTAAACCCCTTCCGTACCATGAAGGCGGGGTCCCTGGCAATCTTAGACCCTTTCCGTACCAGTGTGGGGTCCCTGGTAATCTTAGACCTCTTCCCTTTTTTTTGATTCCTTGTCCGGTTGCTTTCTTTAACGCCATTCCAGCAGCTGTTCCAACAGCACCTAGCGCAGCTGCCTTTGCAACAGCTGGTGCTGCAGCTGCTATTAATGCTGGTATTGCTGCGAGAAGTGGAAATATACCACCCGTTTTAGCGATGTCTTTGATGGCGCCCGCAGAAAGATTAAGTTTGACACCTTTATTTGATTTTTTAGCGTCGTTGAAGTTTTTAAACTGACGCTCGGTCAACGATAGTTTATTTGCACCGGTCATTTGTTCTCGTTTTAGCGATATTTTTATTCCACAATTATTTTTGATGCTGATTGCAGCCTTTTAATCTGACCAGGAGTCAGACTCACACTAACGTGATGATATGACATTATAATTATTATGAACGATCTAATTACATGTTTTCTACTGGAGCATCAATAACTCCCATTCGTCCACCAACACCTTCGAGTAACATCGATTTATCGCTGAGTATAACAGCAATTGCTCTGTAATTAGGAATTAATGGTGCTGGTGCTATTGGCAATGTCACACGAGCTCGAAAATGAATATCTACAACAGATTGTCTGGTTAAATCTAAATGTTCTAGTGAAAAGTAATAAATCGGATATAGCGTTGTAAAATCTAGCTGCGATATTTGTAAACCAGTATCGATGTTTTGATCACGACCCATGAATGTCATTAATCGATGATATGCCCGTGCTACATGATTATTTTCAAAACTCAGTAATATATCTTCGGATGGTTCTTGATGTCCATTTATCCTTAATGAAACCTCAGAAACACCAAGATTGTCAAATGTCATAATACTAAAATTTTGATTATTTATTCGTGCAATATCTTGAAACGCAATAAATATATGTCTTGGTGCAGAAACACCTTGCTGTGATGCTATCTGCCATGTAAATAAACCATTAATTCCACTCTGAACAGCATCTGTGGTCATAGTCAACCATGACAACGTTGATTTACCGCCTTGACTCATAAAAGATAACAACCGGTCATCTTCGGATATTGACGGAATTATCACTGGCATCCACAAGGAAAATTTTGTTAGTACTACTATACCAGGATCAGTACCAACGGGTCGCCATATTGCATCATCGTCTGTGCCTTTTCGTACAAGTACAACTGTGTGTTTGGCTCCGAAAATGACTTTTCTAACATTTCTACAGAATCCAAATATATGTGACAGTGGAATTGCACATGAAAATCTCCTCCTATCGCCTCTTAACATTGCTCGACGTGATCTAAATCCTAAGTTGAAATCTGTATCTACATTAATAATCATTCTCTCTACATCCGCATCCGCGTTTCTAGCAAAATTTCTTGGTCGTCTTATTTCATATTGTTGGTACTCTGGAGAATTAGAAGTATCTTTTACAAACATCATTGATGGACCAGCTGATCTCGAATAATCATCGCTGTATCTTGCAAGACCAAGTATTGTTGTGGCAACGTCGACGTCTTTCTGAATTGATTCAATATTTTTCCCGTCAATCATGTACGTAGCGCTATCAAACAACGCCATAATACCATTATTAACAAAGCCGACACTAACATCAGCTCCATATGCTACTGGTGCTGCAGGAACAGCGTTATTTAAAATTTCACCTTCTACTTCAATAAATGCCTCAGCGGGTAGGAAATACCTACTTGTATCCTGAACCTGTAGTTCAATTCGTCCACGCTGATCTGGAATTCGTGCGTCGTAAGAATAGTACTGATAATCACGCACAGACTCATCTTTGAGAACTGGTGCATCCATGTCAAACGCGGGGTCAGATATGCGCTTAAACATCTTTATTATTATCGTCTTCGTCTAACTCGAAGACCACTTCCTGCTATCAGACTAGCGGTTATATTTTTTCCTTTTCCGACATCGGGATATCAGCTAACTCCGCTAGTTTTTGATTAGCGGCTTGATTTATTATTTTACTTACACTTGCGGGCATCACTTCAGTGCTAGGTAATTTCACAGGTTGAGGTCGGGTCGGTCTGCGTATTAATCGTGATAGTCTATCTTTAATTGCTGAAACGCTTTGCTAGCGAGATTACCAACAGCGCCTATACCTTTTTCACGAACAACATCAATAGCTTTCATTCCTAACTGCTTTGCAATCGGTATTGCTTTTGGGGCTATCCTTCTAAACAGACCCTGAATAACATCACCTAATCCATCTCCGTAGGTCATTTTATATACCGGTAATCGAGAGTTTATTACCCTGACCATGGTAGGTCCACGAGTATTGTGTATGATCATTTTATTATTAAGTGATTTTATCACTAATTACATACTTAATCACTATAATAATCGTCGGCGATTTCATTAATAAGGGATCGATACACATTAATATCCATGATGCCGCCACTAAATAATCGTTTACAAATATCAGCTACTTCATTAATGATTTCTGATGAATTATTACCAGCTCGTTTTCCTCCGATGAGGATTTCTAGTCGATCGACATCAGCGAGAACGTTATTGGGGCAAGTAATAAGACCACTTCCTAAACCACTTCCAGTTGCGCCAGGGGCGTCTTGAAATTCTTCTTCTTCACTTGGTTTCGGTGGTGTTTTTTTAATTGGTTTCGATGGTGCTTTTTTAATTGGTTTCGATGGTGTCTTTGGTGATTCTGGATAATAACGAAGTGATTGTTCAAATGTTTTTGGTGTTTTTTGTTGTTCTCGTAATAGTTTTAGTTCTCGTTGTCGTTGTTGTTCTAGTTGTTCTCGTTGTTGTTGTAGTTGTTGTATCTTTTGTTTTAGTTGTTGTGCTCCTTGTGGTGATGGTAGTGGTGATAATTCAAATTGTGGTGGTAGTAATTCAAATTGTGGTGGTTGTGATATTGATAATGATTCAAATTGTGGTGGTGGTGATAATAGTTTGCTTTGTTCAACCTCTTCTACAAATATATTTAAATCATTAACAAACCTGTTAAAACTTTCAATATCATTATTAGATCTGATTTCTGGAGTACCAGTAGCGACGCGATATATATCCTTAATCCAACTGGTAGAGCTTAATGATTTAACATGTTCTGGTTTTACATACTTTTTTCTTTCATAATATCCATACGCGGCAATATCAAATAATTTGGTTGGGTCCCTGATAGCAGCATTACCTTCAGGCGTAAATTTATCTATTATATTAGTTCTTGGTCTTTTAGGCGCTGGTTGTGGTGCTTGTGGTTGTGGTGGTGGTTGAGCTGCTTGAATACGGCCAGCAATATCAGCAGGCAATGTTGCAAGAGCTCTTTGTGTTGCCTCAGTTGCTGTAACAATTTTCTTCGTTGGTTCGACAATCGGCTTAAATAATTTTTCTGTACCTTCTGTAAATTCCACTTGAGATTCCTGACGTGATTGTAGTTGTTGCTTAACAGAATCACGAACAGGTAGATATTTTTAATTGCCTCTAGTCGCTCTCGAGCTAATTTAGCTGAGTGTGGTTCTCCAATACTCATTATTGATAATATCTATAATGGCTGTTTAATTTATAGCAGCAGAGGGGGTGAATGACATACGTATGTGACCAGATTGTGAAAAAATCTGGTCAATTAAAGAAGTTTTCATTATTAAGGCAAAAACTTCTTTTTTTCAGCCTTCGTAGGAACCTTTAATTTTCAAAAATAAGGTCTCTACAAAGTTGTAGGGTTCACCCTCTCTGCTGCTGAACTGATGGATCGTTTGCATTTGGACATGTGGTTGCAAGACAAGTATTTGCTAAACAGAGTGGATATCCGCCTGAGACTGAATCTCAGCAGTGCCACTTTCCATTTGATGGCTCATGCCAACGAGTACAAAACCATCATCCAAGAAGCCAGACTTTACGTGCTCCTCGTAGAAGTATTACCTAAAGCCGGAAACACATGAGTCCCACATTGAGCAGAACGACCGCCAAGTATCCGATACGACGCGTAGAAGTAAAAACTTTCACCATTGCTGCTGAACTCAGATCCAGGATCGAAGATCATCTGTTCCAAGGACAGTTACCCAAACGTTTAACCGTTGGTATCGTCAGCAATGCAGCCCTCAACGGAGCCGTCACGGCCAATGCATTCCAGTTTAAGCACCACAGAGTGTCCAAGATCGAAGTCAGTCGCGATGGCAAGACCTTATATACCAGACCCTTCGAACATAACTTTGCCCAGAAGAATTACTTGAGATCGTACTTGCCCCTGTACGAAGCTACTGGGCATCTAGGAAACAACACATTCACGGCATTTCGTACGAAGATTATGTAGGAGGTTACACTTTGTGGGCCTTTAATTTCACTCCAGACCAAGACAGCGACGAGGGACATCGCCGAGACGATCAACGTCATCCTGTATGCCGAATTCGATTCGATAATACCATAGAAATCAACAGTTTGAGAGAAGTCATTCTAGACTATTAGAAACTATGGAGAACTCTTATCTCTCTTTTAAAAGTGGAGAATCTTTGGAAATGGAATGTAACTATACCGTGGAAGCAGAACCCCAAGACAAAGACGAAGAGGACGTGGTGGTCACGTCCAGATGGCCAGAACAAGAACAACATTTAGTGTCCTGTTTTGCCAAACACCTGGCGGATAAAATTACAGAATTGGTCAAGAAAGATTGTTATGGATGTCATAACGATCAATGCAGTCAAATTCAACACGATAAATGTCTGATGATGAGTCAAGAAGAAAAAATGGACGAGTATCTGGACGACGCTTGGAGTCTTATATCGGAAGAAGCAGAGTTGCATAATGGTACAAAGGCTTGCGTGATCATTCCAGCGTTCCATTCACTGCTCTAGAGATCTATATCATCGAAGCTATCTTAGCTTAGAGTGAGGAGACGAAACAAATAAACAATTACTTGTCAGAGATTTTCAAACAAAAAGTCAGAATTGAATTGATGACTTATCATTACCTGTGAAAAAAAGTGGGAAAATAAAAAATGGATATCTGGAACTTTATTACCTTTTAAGCAATAGTTCGTACACTGGTTCTTGGAATCCTGTCGTATGTCCTGAAGATGAATTACCTCATCGCGAACCTCAAGACCATCAAGCTTATGTCATCAACACAGACGACAGTCATCTCCCAGGAACCCACTGCGTAGCCGTCTACTTCCCTAAAGAGAATTGTGTGGATTATTTTAATTCGTATCGATTACCCATTTGGAAGACTACATCATCGACTTTATGAGAAGAAATGCCCAGACGACAAGATTCAATAATGTGAAATTACAAGGCACAGATTCCATGGTGTGTGGACAATATTGTGTGTATTTTCTTCATCAACGCTGTCTTGGTTATTCTTTAGAACATTTAGTGACTTATTTTCATTGTAACTCTTCTAGAAACGATGAGAAAGTAGATCGATGGTTTTGTGACCATTATGGCTATCTTTTGTCTTTAGCTAGGAAACGTAGTGTACGTCAATGGCTTCATGACTTCCATCAGTGGAAAACTAACTTGATTTCACAACGTTGTCAACCTTGGCAAGAAACGTTTGTTTGATGTTATATGAATTTGTTAGTTGTTAGTTGTTTGTTTGAATAAAAATGTTGTATTTTGAAAAAAAGTGTCTTTCGTTTATTTGACAAAAAGCCACTCTGAATATATATACTTCGACCTCTCTCTCTATCCCTCACCACTACATTAGCTATCATAGCGTTACGACCCAACAAAAACCCAGTAGGGATGTTTTCTATCACGTCCGCGTGTGAACCATGTAAAGCTGGGTAGTCTCCAGTCTGACCATTTATGGTTGACTCGTCCACCTAATAACATGCCTTCAAGACAAGTCAAGTTGAACGAAGCTTACGTCGATTTACACCGTGTCAGGTAAAACCTGATACCAAAGCCTGATGAAATAGAGAATGTCAGAATGCTAACAATAGCTCAAGGCCTGATAGAAGAGGTCTTCAGAGAAGAAATCAAGAAAGAGAAAGAAGAGTGGATGGAGAAGTATAGACTTCAGAAGCAGCAGAGAGAACAGCAACAACAGCAGCAGCAGCAACAGTAGCAGGAACCAGACAGAGTTTTTGTCGACTGCCGAGTACACACGAAAGAGTTCTACTCTTTCCGCAGAAGCAGACCGTATCCTATAGGAAAGCTTACCGCCAGACGGGGATGCAATCTTAGACGATAAAAGACTGCCATCACTCCCCGTCTACAAAACCAGTCCTTTTCAGGGCTACCCCAACACTCTAGAAAAGACATACTAATACAATTGCCAAAATATTTGTGTGTGTGTTTAAAAAAATAGAAGTGTGTCTATAAGCACTTCGTTTCTTTTGCAATTAAAAATCTACACTTCGTTTTTCTGTCTTGTCCGATAGTGTATGTCTGTGTTTGTAAGTAAAAAAAAGTCAACGTGAGTATTTATTTTTGGTCCGCGCGTTCCAGGTGATGGTAATATGGGTATTGTAAGTTTTCGAGTGGGACCTACACCAAATAAACAGTCCCATGGTAGAATGAAACTGTAAATTAGCCCTTAAGGAAACAAAGAGAGTACTTCGTAGATGCAAACGTACAAGAAACTCCCTAGATTTCGTAGAATACAAGAATAGGGAGAAACAACTAACGCAAATAATTAAGGAAGCCGAAGAAAAACTTGGCAAAACTTCTGTTCTAAACTAAATATTAAAACAAACTCTAAGCAAGTGTGGGACAAAACTAAAAGCATTAGAAGAAAAACATTAAACAATACTCCTAAAATCACCGGGCTAATACTAATCAAGAAAATGCGGATAAGCTGGCCAGTCACTTCACCGACATGAGCAGAAATAAAAACCACACTGCAAAATTTCAGCAACACAGAGATAAAGCTGAAAATCAATACAAACACCTTTTCTAAGACCTAGGGCCTAAAACATCTACATTAAACAGAGACATCATGCTACATGAATGGGAAACTGCACTAAGATCTAAAAGGGAAACATCACCGGGAGAAGACCAAATTGGCTACATAATATACAAAAATTTACCAGACAACATCACCGAAACAAAACTCAAACTCCTAAATATGATCTGGTCTGTCGGGATACTACCCGACAAATGGTAACAAGCCATTGTAATCCAGATACTCAAACCAGGCAAAGACCCTAATAACATCAATTCGTACAGACCCATCTCCCTCACCAACAACCTCTGCAAAATTATGGAAACCATTATTACCAAACAATTAAAATACCACATGGAAAGCAACCAATTATTCTCATAAAACCAGTGCGGGTTCAGAAATAATAGATCCACCACGAATCAACTATTAAGACTAGAAGGAGCAATTAAATTAGCATTCAATACCAAAAGGAAATCTAATAGAAATCTAATTGCTGTCTCCCTTGACCTTGAAAAGCATTCGACTCAGTCAGAATCAAAGGCCTGATAGCCAAGCTTAACAATTACGGGTTAACAGGTTGAATATTCAACTGGATTGAGAACTTCTTAACAGGTCGAAAAATTATCACCGGAGTATGGGACACTTCCTAAGAAGCACACACACTAGAAAATGGCACCCTCAGGGGAGTGTGCTCAACCCCACTCTTTTTAACATCATGATAAATGACCTAGATAAGAACATTACGTCAACAAAAATAGACCTGTCACAATTTGCAGATGAAAGCGGGCTATGGAAATCAGGCAACCCCGCTAACCACCTAGCAATTGATGAAATTCAACAAAGTCTAAACAAAATAGGGAGATGGGCGGATAAATGGGGCTGCAAAATGTACCACGAACAAATTGTAGCAATAATATTCCACCCTACACGAAATCACACCCTAACATACCCCACCTTATACATCCAAAACAATCCAATCAAATATGTCAAGGTTGTAAGATTCTTGGGTATGTACCTAGAAGAACATCTAAATTGGAAGCAACACATCACCAATCTTTCAAATAGTTGGAAAAAGGACCTGAACCTAATGAGAAATCTAAAAGGAACAACATGGGGATCAAATCAAGAAACACTAAGTACCCCATACAGAGCCGTCATTAGGTTAAAACTGGACTATGGATGTCAAGTATATTACTCAGCCTGCCACCAGCTACTCAAAAATTAGATACAATACAAAGAAAAGCTCTAATAGTGTGCACAGAAACTCTCCCATCAACATCACTAGAAGAACTTCAAGTCCTAACAGGAAAACTCCCACTTACATTCAGACGACAAGAGCTCATACTAAGATATGCAGCACGGGTAACTATTCACCCAATAACACACCCGACCAGAGTAGCAATACAAAAATGTAATATAGCCTTCAGTCGGAAACTTGTTCCAAATAAACCAGGTAGGAATATCATACACGATCTTAGCAAACAACTCCCAATAACTGAATGTCAGGCTGAACAACTAGTATACCCTGACCTGGCCCCCTGGACAACTCCCAAGCCGATAATTAACACCAAATCAACTGAACACGGAAATAAACTTGACCAAGAACAAAAACTGAAAATAGCTGTAACAATGGATATACTTGACTCCTACTCCAGTTTTTTAAAAATTTGCACTGACGGGTCAAAAACATCAGAGCCACCCAGGACAGCAGCGGCTGCAGTAGTACCAGAACGTAACATTCAAATTGGAACCAGACTACCGGATTACTGCTCCATACATACTGCAGAATTCTTGGCTATTGTGGAAGCTCGGAAATGGGTTAAAATCAATAACATAAAAAAAAATCAGTAATAATTAGTGACTTAGTGTCATCACAACCATAAAAAACTAACAATTCTAAATCCAGAGAAAACTTACTAAGAAAAGCAAACGTACTACTAAAAGAACTTAACAACAGCAATCAGTACGTAGAGTTCATGTGGATATCATCCCACATAGGTGTTCTAGGAAACGAAACAGCTGATTTGACAGCAAAACTAAGATTAGAAGACCCTAGCGCCACCCTTATAAAATACAGCGTGAATTAGATACATAGTATTATTACAACACACATCAATGACAAATGGCAAGAACAGTGGAATCAAGACACCAACGGACGGACACTCTACGCCGTCTTAAGCAAAATAGACAGGGCCATCAAACCACCGAAGGTAAATACTTTAGATCAGAAACTAATAAACAGAATAAACACCGGAAAAATCAAACTAGCAAATAGTTTCGGAAAATACATTGGACCAAAACCATCCAACATTAACTGCTAGCAGAAGATTTACATCATATATTCAATATTTGCCATAAATACAAAGAAGAAAGATCTAAATTCAACCTGGCGCAACACAAAATAGGATCCCCAAGTACATACCCAGGAATTTTAGGAAAAGAAAATCCAAACATCACAACCACTTACAAAAATATCATGAAATTTATCAGTGAAATAGGGCTCGCAAATAAAATCTAAAAATCTCAAAAACCCAAAACAAAGTTAAAATAAATAACATTAACTAGCTAACCTGACGTGGGCGGATGTCTTTGATATGTCAGCTCGGGACCTGATTATTCAGCAAAGATATCTGTTACACGCAGGGCCGCCACCACCCCACCCAAAAACTAAATAGGGCTCGCAAATAAAATCTAAGAATAGCAAAAACCCAAAACAAAGTTAACATAAATAATAGGAATTAGCCAACCTGATGTGGGCGGATGTCTTTGATATGTCAGCTCGGGACCTGATCATTCAGCAAAGAAATCTGTCAAACGCAGGGCCGCCACCACCCCACCCAAAAACTAAATATAATAGATATAACATAATGGCTGAGCCCAATAAATAAGTAAATTAAAAAGTAACTGAAACAAATCCATTTTATCATTACACAAAACTCCACAAATTAACAATCATTTATCTCTGGTAACATCAGAACTAAACAATCAGATACCTACAAAGTGGAAACCACAAAGAGAAAAACACCTCACCAACTATCCTAAAAAAAAAATTCTCTTTTTTCTTTCCTTCCCTCCCTCTTAACTCAAACTAACCATACCTAACTGATACACCTGTTAATCCTAACAAACCTACCCTACTCAACCAAAGACGACAGCCATTCCAATATGAGTTCATAGTGACTCCAAACCTAGTCTTTATAAGGTGGTCCGAACACCAGGATCATCAGGACCAGCCGCATAAAGTGGCAACGTAAATTAGAAACAACACTAGGGCTCCAAATAGACACATATAAGGTGGTCAAAGCCCTATGACAATCATGCCCCGCCGCAAAAGGCGACAAATAACAACAATTCCACGCAGGTATTCGGTCCCAAAATCATAAGTTAGCAAGCCACAAAACCGATAAGCCCCATAAATAATATAGCATGGTACATAAGACCCCAAAAACAACAGCTCATATAAGGTGGTCTAAGCCCAAGACCATCAGGGCCAGTCACACAAAGTGACAAAAATAACAACAAATAACATACTAATGGTTGTCGTCAGAGGTACTCACTTATACTAACTATTCCTAAACAGCACAGAGTTTTTCAAAAATATAGAAAATATTTAAGACTTTTTCGGGCAATTAATACTTAGATCTTCAAAATTCAAAATTCGTGCAAGACGCAAATTTTAGACCAGCACCTTGGAGTCACGAGAGCCTTCCGATGGACCTGCGTCTGCTTTGCTACCCTATATCCACCTTTTCCTCTGCCGGACATCAAATTAACAGCGTGCAATGCACGCATAAAATTTATACCAACCAAAACTAAACACACGACGAAATATATGAGTGCGTGATGATACTACTCCCACTCATCACAGAATTTGGTAGAAGCAGACTGCAAACATGAGTGCGTGTTGGGTACATTTATCACTCATGCCTGCCTTACTGTCAGGTCGCTCGGAACCTACAGGTCCGCGACCTGGAGTCGAATTTATCAGCACTCCTTGAGTGCATAAATGCCTGGAGGAAGTGACTCTAATTCCTTTCCCCGGGATATATATCATCCTACCGTGCACGAATAAACCAGTGGTACATATACAACTGTACGAAAACCACTTAAAATCACAATTATCAGCATCATCTTTGGTGTAAGGGGATGTTTTCCTTCACGTCCGTGCTCCAGGGTTATAAAACAGAGCGATCGTCAGTCTGGCTACCCATCGTTGACCTGTCAACAGTACCAAATTGAATATGCCAGGCGCATTGTAGATGAGCAGGCCATGGAGGCCATAGCAGAAGCTGCCAAGCTTGAAGAGGAGGAAGAGGAAAAAAGATGAAAGAAGAAGAGGAAAAGGAGAGAGGGATCCTGCCTCACCTCATACTGAGACCTGTGTGTGAGGTCAAGCCTGAGGTGAGGACGCCTCCACAACCAGTATCAGCACGACAAACTGTACCAGCGCCAAAGCCTCTACCACCAGTACAAAGACCTGTGGTCCCCCGAACTGAAAACTGGGAGGATGAGATAAGGAGACCTCATCCACGGGTCTGGCGTAGACGACAAAGGGAACAAGTCTTCACTATCCCTCAAAGTGAAGACTGAGAGAATGCAGCCAGCCAACCCCCCTCTGCGTTACCAGCCACACAAATTAATTGGAACAACGACTGGAGCCGAAGATGTGTCTGTGGTGCCCGACCTGGGAGATGTCACCATTAGCCAGGTGCATTCGTTCCAAGTAAAACAGCCCTTCTCAGGGCTAACAAGATAAACAGAAAAGAGATACTATTCAAGTTGCCAATTTGTGTGAATGTAGCGTAGTGTGACTATAAACGCTCACTCCTTTACTGATGTGTGTGTGTGTGTGTGTGCTTGTATGCGTTCGCGTACGTTTGTGTGGATAGTAAACATGGTGGGATTGTATGCGTTCGCGTACGTTTGTGTGGAGAGTAGAGTGTGTGGTTTTTCTTCTCTACCCTTCTGTGTGGATAGTAGATATGGTGGGTTTGTATGCGTTCGCTCACGTTTGTGTGGATAGTAGATATGGTGTGTTTATTTGCGTTCGCGTACGTTTGTGTGAATAGTAGAGTGTGTGTTTGCATGCGTTCGCGTACGTTTGTGTGGATAGTAGATATTGTGTTTGCGTTCGCGTACGTTTGTGTGGATAGTAGATATGGTGTTTTTTCCTTCCTCCCCTTCTGTGTGGATTATAGATATGGGTGTGGATAGTATATAATGGGTTATTTTCTTCCCTTCCCCGTCTGTGTGGATAGTAGATATGGGTTTTTTCTTCCCTTCTGTGTATTTGTTTGTTTGCATGCGTTCGCGTACGGTTGTGTGGATACAAGATATTAGTGTGTTTTTTTTCCCTTCTCTTTTCTTCTGTGTGGATAGTATATAATATGTGAAGTGAGTGTAAGGGATGTTTTCCTTCACGTCCGTACTTCATGTATATAAAGCGGAGCGGTCGTCAATGTGGCTACCCAGCGTTGACTAATCAACACAAGATGGATTTGCTTAATCAATTGAAAGACAGTTGATACTGGATGGTTGATGCAGCTTATGTGGTGGAAAGGCTTGAACAGGAATGGAGGTATCCAGTTAAGGAAGACTTTGTGACCAGTCAAGTCACCCATCTGAAATAGCCTGGGATCTAGTGCAAGGTATGATAGAGGAGGAGGTAGAAAATTTAAGAGGTGTCATCTATCCTAAATGGGAACATTAAAGCAGGCCTTTAATAATGTTATCCAAGTGAGGTGCTTGTTGCAAGACCTAGCCAATTTCACAGAGTGGTCTTTGCCCAGTGGGGGTTTAACCAATTAAAGAAAGCTGAAGACATGATGAGAAAGGTGACGGAAGAAGAGGTAAATAAGGTTAAAGATACCTGGGCAAAAGAGAGAAAGGACAAAGAAAACAGAAAGAAAAAAGAAGAGTTTGAGAGACTGAACAACAACTAGATGAAAGTGCAAGAAAAATTTAGATCTATGGGACATCCTGACTGGATGCCAGAAAAGGAAAAGAAGAAGAAAGGAATCATAGAGAAAGTGAAAAGCTGGTGGAAGAAGTGAAGAAAATATAATAACCCAAAGGCCTTTTCAGGGCCACTCATATGTCTCGAAAAGATATATTCCCAAACATTTTCCATCTACGTGTATGAACCCTATCCATCTTGTCCCTATATTGTCCCAGGGGTCTTGTCACGCCCAATAATTTTTTGCCCTATAGTGTCCCAGTGTGTTTTTCCTTCTTTGGCCTCATATGTCCTAAAGTATCCCCTATTACTACTCACGCTAAATTATACTATAGTTCTATAATTTTGATACATGTAACTTTTCAAAAACGTTGAACGATTCTTCTTCAATGGGTCAATATAAATGTTGAGTTTCTTTGTGTTTGTGGATATCAGGTATCTTAGATTTATGTATGAGCAGTCCTATTATGATGCTGCAGTGTGTCACGAAACAATTGTCTTGCATCGGATTTACAGCTTTCCAAAACAGCACACTAAAATCAGACTATCTGTTTTACAGTGTATGAATAACTAGAGTTAAACACACTTATTCCGCACTTTGCACACTCATCGTAAGGCCAAGACATGCGTTTAGGGAAGAAATATGTAAGAGTGTTTGACCTACTTTCTCTCAGTTGATTTAAGACTGCGATAGAAAAAGACTTTCTCGGAGTGCTCTTTTCTGTCATCGTTTAGTGAGCTTTTGCATCATTGTAGCCTTAAAGCGTCTGCAGCAAAACATGGCAACTCTTAAATTGAGTGCTGATGTAAAGGACATGTTAATGCAGTCAGTCGACAATAAATATTAACACTACTTATTTTTTTAGAAAAACTTTTGAATGAAATAAATAAGTGTCAGTGACCATTTCTCACACAGAATTTATCGTTGTCTCCATAAACTCATAAAAGGGTAATCTAATGTTAATTAATCTTTGTCTTAAAATGCCGCTAAATACTAGAATAAATACGACGTGCCACTTTTCCATCTGCTACCATTCCCATCTCTGATGTCTTTCTTCACGTTTGTATTACAGAATCGGAAGGATGTTTTCCACTTGCTTTAGGCATACAAAATAGAGTATTTCAGTTTAACCTTCCCCGTTTAGTCTGATTGTGTGGAGACTAAAACGGGCATTTTGGATTGTGTGTGCATGTGGGGGTCATTGGATGCTATAGATGGTGTGATGGATGGTATGTGTAATTGGATTTAATCTCGTTGTTTTCATCCCGTCCCTATTTACTCTAATAGTTTGTTGTCGAGACTACACGAAAAGCGGGTGTTGGATTGAATATGTGGTGTACACGATTTATTTTTATCAAAATAATTGCTACTAGATGGTATATATGATATATTG
Source organism: Megalonaias nervosa (assembly GCA_016617855.1). Taxonomy (NCBI): domain Eukaryota; kingdom Metazoa; phylum Mollusca; class Bivalvia; order Unionida; family Unionidae; genus Megalonaias; species Megalonaias nervosa. The sequence continues at coordinate 47,582 of JAECUM010011586.1, read as the reverse complement.
GATAGTCATAAAAAAGTAGGTGCTGGATAGAATATGTTTGGATTTTACCCCAAAATGTTACCATTACTCTTCTCGTTTTTCCCCACAAACACTTCAGTTCCTAAACACCTTTCTGCACAATAAACCCTTCTGCCCTATAAGCCCTTCTGCCCTATAAGCTCATATGCCCCTTAAATACTTTCTGCCCCATAAACTCTTCTGCCCCATAAACCCATTCCCATGTTAATCCTATCATGCACTTTAACACATAATTTCTCGTATAGCCACCAAGTGGCTAATCCACCCCCAATTGGCTCACATAACGACTCCTATATCTTGTGAGGAAACCTTAAGATACTTGAAAGAAACCGCTGATAATAAAAGTCCAGGTTCAGATGGTTTTGCTACTGAGCTTTTTATGTTCGTTGGAAGTATTTATGTCGTTTCCTTGTCATGTTCATAAACTATGGGTTCAGAATAGGGAAACTATCATCAACACAGAAAGAGATAAATACTTGTGTACCGAAAGGTGACAAACAAGTGCGGTAGCTTATGGACTGGAGACCAATATGATTGCTGAATGTTTCACATAAAATAGCCTTTGCTTGAACAGCTAAAAACTGAAGAACATCTTACCTCACCTTTTGAATAAGGATCAGACTGGTCTTTATTAAAGCAGATATATTGGGGAAAAGATCAGAATCTTGGATGATTTAATGTTTCTGTACTGAAAAACACCAAACGCAGGTATTATTGCTATCAATTGACTTTGCGATGACCTTTGATTCCGTCGCTTGGTGCAACATTAACAACAACGTATCTTTCTTAGTTTAGGAGATTCTATTATAAATTGGATATCCATTTTCATAATCATTTCGAATCGTGTTACAGTAAATAGCTACGTTTCTAATTGGATTCATATACAAAGAGGATGTAGGCAATGAGAGCCCTTATCGCAATATGTATTGGCCAGAAGTATTCGCGCACACGGTAAGAGGAAATCCTAATTTAAAAGAATACAAATACACAAAAGATAATTTTTGATCTCAATATTCATAAGACGTTTTTTACTCTCGATGGAAAGAGGATTTTTGGATTTGGATTTGTGATAACGTGCCTTTTAACAATTTGAGTCATATCGCTGTGATGTCTGCATTTGGCAGTTTATAGTGATGTCTAGCACTGAGGCATCATGCCGCAGACATGTGGCATCATGTCCCACCCAGTCACATTTTCCTGACACAAGACAGAAAAAATCTAACACTAACTTCTTAATGCTTAGCGCCAAGCGAGCCAGCCGCTAGTACTTTTTTTTATCAGTCTTTGATATGACTCTGTTGGGTTTCGAACACGCAACCTCCCATATCCGATGCGGACACTCTGACCACATAGTGATTCTAGAGAGGAAGAGAAGATTATTGTAGTCTTCCCGTGATCTATTATTGTGTTGTTCTAAATTTTCTGGACTTAGTGTCAATATTGATACAACCAATGTTATCTGTTGGAAGGAAAGTTGGAAGTGATGGATATGTTAGAGTTATTAAATAAATTGGGAAAACAATGATTTTACATTACCAGGTGTAGAGTTTTCAACTAAACTAGAACAAATGGTACAAATAAATTATGCAAATAAAATTACAGAAATAGCAAACATATTAAACTAGTGGTCTAAAGATCCCTCATACCATTTGGTAGAGTAACGGTTATTGATAGTTTAGCATTCTCTAAAATAATTCGCTCGATACAGTTAGAAGAAAAGTTGTAGCGAATGCTTGCAGTATGGGAGGTTGGAACATAATAATGTTTTAGCATTCGTTGAAGCATTACAGATCATTTGGATTGGAGGACTACTTCTCACATAATGGAAACTCATCTTAGAGACATCTTGCCAAAATATCACTTGTTACAACTCTGTGGTCACAAATTAAGCAGCAGGAAGAAGCTAAACCAACAAATTTGGGAAAACTTAAATAATTTAATTACCAAATCCTAAAATAAAACTGTAAGAAGAATTTACATTATTATGAACTGAATCCAAAATAATCCTAAACTATTTACATTTAAGTCCAAAAGAATCGAGTCTACCGAACGTGTCTCAAACCCTCGAATGTACAGCTCCGCCAAGAGTCCTGATGCATCAAAATGGCATTGTCCAGAACTCCTTTGAATAATAAACAATAATCACAGAATAATATTTTGTAGTTCCAGTGAATATTCTAAAGAAATGTTTCCTCGCAAATAGTAGCTAAACACAACATAAAATAGTCTGAAGTCTGGTGTTACAACAAGAATATAAGAAATAGGACTGATCAAAATTGTCAAGCTCTGGTGAAATATATACAAGCATAAGAGCTGGAAACACATTTTGCTACAACTCTAGTTGCAATATACCCAATTGTAAAAGAACCCGCCTGACCTAACCCGTCCAATACGAAGTAACTTGCTTCTTCAAATAACCCACCAGACCCCACCAGCCTGTGAGAAATCACCCCAAAACCTCTCAAGATATTCACTACTAATATTATTATTAGTAATTTAGTCATAGCTATTTATAGATCCTACGCAATCTTGTCACTCTTAATATCTTAAAATAGAACCAATACACGTACACAAAATTTAGCTATAGATGATCACTACAACTTACAATCGTGAGTAAAATTTACAACAGAAGTTACAGCTATACATAATGCAATACTTACCAATTGTTTGGGGACGGCTCCCTAAATAAAATATATACGTAAAGCCTTTTCGAGTCGTTTTTAGCGCATGAACCAATTTTCAAAATATTTTTTCAGTTGCTAACGCATATTGATTGCTTAGAATACCCCACATGACACAATGAGATTATTAGAGTAGGTGGCAAATGTATTTTTTTTTTCGTATAAGAATTGGTTTGAACATGGAATTAGAAGAATTAAAAACTTAGTGGATGATAGTGGTCAGTGGTTTAGTATGAATCATTTTCAGTTGGGTTTTTTTTTTGAATAAATAGTCGAACATACCAGGGCCTAATAATAGCATAACTGAATATCAGACAAAATTTAGAATCAGACAAACAGAAAAGCTCGCAGATTAGTTCACCTGCTCGAAAGTACTTAGCGGGCAAATATAGTTGCAAAAGTGTTAACAAGAAAATTATCAAACATGGAAAACTTCCTATCTCAAGAGGCATGTGGCACATACAATTTGATCAAATAGAAGATGATGATTGGCAAGAAATTTTCTCTCTTACATCCAGATTCACGAACTGTCTATAAAAAGGTGGTCTTAAATAAAGATTTCACACAAAATCATTGTACAAGAGATAGTAATTTCTGCTTCTTTTGTGGGCACAATCCTGAATATATATGCCCTCTAATTTGGGAATAAATCAGATGTTTTGGGCCCACTTTGTGACTCTCGTTACAACCAGATATAATCGTGCACAAAATTATTTTTTTTCAAAAGAAAAGGTATTGTCTGGTAGCTCATCAATGGTCCGTGGTCACACATTTTGACACTGACTAAAAATTAAAGAATTAATGTTCCCTATTTTCTATGTTGGCTGCCTTGTGTTTTGTGTCATTTATAAGACACTTGCCTCTACGCTCCTTCATTTGGCCACCATTAATACTGGCCGCCATGTATAGCCTATCTTGTGCTGAAAAATGGCGTTAAACCCTATGACAACAACAACAACCTTCATTTGGGAAGAACATCTATTTCTTTTCTCTTGTCCCTGGGTGTTAAAGATGCTTCAGCATCTAATGTTGCTTTTGTTTCTGAGGGGTTTTCTTGGAATGGTTGAATTGCAGCTGTGGCTTCGATTAGGATATTGAAGCTGGTGTGGAAGAAGTTGTAGTTTCAGAAGTAACTGATGATTGAGCTAGGATGGTTGGGTGCGTGTTGGGCACGGATGTTGACTGCGTGTTGGTTGGTGGTCTGGTTGTTGCTGAAGCAACATAGAAAGGCCTCTTCTAGGGGTACTCTTTCCACAAGTATTATGGTTCCCTGCTTCGTATGCTCCCCGCATTGCCCTCTGCTATGCGAAGTCAGGTGAACGTCGACGCCATATTGTCACGTGATCTCAACAAATGGCCTCATGTGGAGAGATCTAGTTAATCCGACCGCGGCACATATACCTTTAATATCCTGTTTGTTAGCAACACAATGTGAACTTTACTAAAACTTTCGATTTGAACTATAGCAGTCGTTATCTTATGTTGAAGTTTAATCAACAATTCAGTTATATAATTATTTTTACAAATATTTGTACTAGTAGGCAAAGATGAAGGAAAAGGGTACACCCAATGATATTTTGTTAATATGGTACATTTTACGCAGCTTCATCTAAAAAATTCCTTCTCTAATCGATTCCTTGATAAATTTTACGTCGAAATTGATATAAAGTGATGTACGACAGCCTAAATATAGCCAAAGTTTAAGACGAAAATATCACCCACCTTTAATGAAGGTGCGAGGGTAACGATTGTTTACCAATATTGCACACTTTCCACCACGTCATCTAAAATATTCTAGTTGCAATAAATTCCTTGACCAGTATTTCATCAATATTGATATCTCGTTGTACATGACACCTCACCTGATTTCGTATAGCGGAGGGCAACACGGGGAGCATACGAAGCAGGAAACCAGAATATTCCACAAGTGGCAACATTACCTATACTAAATGAAAGTGGGGGAGGGGTGATCCTTCATGGTAATCGACATTCTACCGGTCTTCCAAGAGAGGATGTGTGATAATTGATTGCCTTCATGAATTTTTGTAGTACGTGGAGTAATCTGCATAATAAATTTATCAACCAAATTACCAGAGATGTGGGGGCCCTGTTGGTGCACTAAAGCGCTCGCCTTTACCAATCATTGCTATCTCACCTCTGTCCGCGTGGGGTAGTTGCTTGGGCTAGGCCAATGTGGGTATGTGAGAAAATTGCCTGAATCTTTCCTTGGGTCGGTGGTTTTTCCCAGGTTTTTCTGGTTCTTCCTCCACCAGTATACTGGCTGACACGTCGTAACTTTTGGCAATGTTTTTAAATTCGAGATCGGTTTGACACGTCAATTGTACTCGTACTCCCACATTTCTACCATTTGGTATTCTTGATATTCTAACATCAGGCGTCGTTCACAGACTTTTTGTACAATTGTTCCTTGGTGAACTCTTAGACGTAACGTTTCAGGTGTCGTTGAGGATACCAGATAGGGCGACTCTGAAATACGCGTCTAAATCCGAACCATACACCGAAAGATTTTCAATATTCTTTACGTTACGTCTCTGGCTTGCTGGATCCATCTGTCTTCCCTTTGGTACAAATAATGTAAGTAAGAGCTTTGACAGACTATCGACATACCATATTGCGCTGAGAAATGGCGTTAAATCCCAAAACAACAACAATCATAGATGTATACGTCAAAACTATACATGATTTAGTTGAAATTTGACCTTCTTGAAGAGACTTTGTTCCCGGTGCCTGAATTCAAGAACCTTTGTTCTTACTAGGAGCTAAATAGTAATATGTAGTTTGGTATAAGCAAGTTTGCTGGAACTGTTTATAAAGGAACGGTTACGAAAAACTCCTAAATGTTTCACCCTGCAGATTAACGTGCCGACTAAGAACAGAATTTTACAGTCGTAACATGATTGAAGTTCTATATAAAAGGTCCTTATCAGGTTTATTCTGAACTTTATATGCTTGTGTGTATATAAACAAAATCGTTGTTACTAACAAATAAAAAGAAATGCGTTTGTATTCTGATAATACAACGAAAATTTACTTTGTAAGTGCCCTGAGTATGGGTGAATCAAAGGCCAGGGAAGTTGATGTAATTTGGTTTCTCATTACATGCACTTTGCTCATGTAGTAACTGCAGACTATAAACGCACCTGTACAGATATTTCCAAGTTCTAATATCATATAAAGAAATAAAATAATAAGTGGTAGATGTATGTATGTATGTATGTATGTATGTATGTATGTATGTATGTATGTCACACTTACAACTCAACTGTATGGAACCATACCAAGATCGTTGTAATTACTTGTAAGTTAGTATACACACACACACACACACACACACACACACACACACATATATATATATATATATATATATATATATATATATATATATATATATATATATATATCATCCACTTGAAAACCACAGAAAAAAGATACGCATCATTAGTGTGATAATATAACGAACATGTACGTTTTAAGTGCCCCGAGTATGGGTGAGTCGGACGAAGGCCAGGGAAGTTGAGGTAATCGTGTTTCTCACTGCAGGCACATTGCTTGTGCAGATGTGAGTGAACTGAACTCAGTATTTTGAAATAGGTTATGCAAATATGTTATCATCGTAAGGTTACTCCTCAAGCGGCAACGGAACCCGTCTACAATTGGCTCATATATAAAGCATCAACATTTTACCTAAGAAGTTTCGAAAACAATAGAGGTCATTTCCTGACTGTTGATAGTTGTGAATTCTAAATTCTTGCCGATCCATCTGCGTTCCTAAATCTAACTTTTTCTAATGAATATAAAAAATAAGCATTACTGACTACTTCATATTGCTTTAGGAACGTCGTTAAAATGAGAATTAGAATTACATTTATTTTACTGATCCTCTTTCACCAGTTATTGACCCGAGTCGCATATGGCAGCGTGAACATGTTTTTGGGGAGTTCGTTCTGTCAACGCATCATCCAGCAAGACGTAACTAACGCCGTGAGAAATGTGTGCACAGAAGTGAATATTAACGATCTGTATGAAGCTACGACTGCGAAACTTCAAACTGTGGAAAGGAAAATTGACGACTCTTTGGCGAAATTGGGTTATCTCCAATCAGTCATTGGTAAGCATGTATTTTCTTTTCCTAATGACTAGGTTTGAAAATGCTTGTAAACGACATAATCTATGCAAGCGTATACTTTGGGTAAAAATGAGTATCCATGCAGCTTGGTGTTGGATCAGGTTTAAGGGCTATGGTAATGCAGAATTCAATACAGGTGGGAGGGGGATGATACTGATTGTGAAGAAATGTCTAAAAGTTATGGTAATGTTATCCTATTTCTTTCAGTTAAGAATCGTGCAATATTTAGCAGTGAGTGTCAATAATTTATAATAAACACAAATGCTTACGGGTTTTGTCCAGACTTTAATGCAGTGTACAGCAATATGGCATCTATGTGGTGAAATCAAACTGCCACTGAGACTTATAAATAACCCATTAAGTGGCAGGAAGTGGAATTTTGGAGCATACACACATTACTTGTTTTATGAAGGAAACTCGTGAGAAGGACCGGTATTTAATTGAGGGATTATAGAAAATTATGTATTCATATTCTTGCTTATGAAGTCATTTATTTTCATTGACTGACAATATCCTTTTGCAGGCAAATTTACAAGACCCTGTCCTGCTGGGTACGAGTATTATGAGCAAGAAACCCTTTGCTACAAATTACACAGCGAGTGTAAAACCTGGTCCGAAGCCAGACAAATCTGTCAGGAAGAAGGTGGGGATTTGATCAGTCTGACGGAAGGCAACTTAAAATACTTCAGAGATGTGTCACGAAAAAAAGCAGGTAATATCAACAGCGGCGACGTTTCACTATAAATTTTCGTCTTTATTCGTATTTTTTTTTTTCTCGTCTAGTTCTTCTGGTAACAAATATATTAAACAAATTCCTGATCCAAGCCTTACTATTTTAAATAGTAATAATATATTTAGAATCATCGTAGCTGAAATCAAGGGGTCTATGGAAGAGAATCCAGAGTCTGGTCTGTAGTAAACGAAGTGTCAGTTTCGATCTGGTTGTTTCAATACACATTTCTCAGTGGTTATACAGATATCCGAGTGAGTTATTTCATAATACTGACAAGACACTACAATAACATCTTACTTCAGAATAAATGTATCCCCAAAAATGGATTTTTCTTTCTCGGTACTCCTTAATCGAATTTTATCCCGTAAGAGTTTGTTTACTTAAACACTTCAGACAAATATGTACAAGAGTGTACATAATGGCTACGAAGACAAAAATGAAAATCGCGATAAGATTTCTCATTATTAACATATCAGTTAGAACGATCTTTCTATATCCACTACATAGATGAAATACGTTAAACATGTTATCTGTATCTGATCTCTTGCATTTAAGGTTCTTGCACTCACGTTTGGGTCGGTACAACGGACATTTCCTCAGCAGGAAAGTGGAACTGGCTGAACGGTAAAGAGATTACCTCCATTTTCTGGTCACCTGCCCAACCCGACAATTGGGCCGGCAAGGAGCATTGTGGTGACCTGGTGAATGTTTCTGATTACTTACTGAACGATGACGATTGCAGTATCAAACTACACTTCCTTTGCCAGAGGGTTACAATCAATTAAACCATTTGATTTTCTATTTAGAAACAAGGACCAATCATCCTGGATGAAATGAACTTTAGATATTTCATAATCTTATAAAATGGTTATAATCTTATAAAAGTGGTTCTGGCATTTGCTTTACGTTGCGACAATGGAATAAGCTCGGATAAGAAGCCTCTATGTAGCGTATGTTCCTTGTTAAGAAGTGTTTCTGGTCAATGACACCATTTGAAGCAGTCCCAGTTATGAAGTCATTTAGCTCACTCGTGTCATCGAGCATCAGAAATTAGTTTCGGGTGATTTTCATTTTTTTATTTCGCTAACGATCATAGAATATCGAGGAGAAAAAAGGAAATATTACCTTCAATTTCAAATCTTGAACATGTTATCTTAGAAACAGCTCGAGAATTGTATTTAGAGAGCTACGGGCAAGGATATCAGATCCTTTTTGAATATCGTAGTGACGATAATGCGCCTACCAAAAATGCTACAAAGCTGATGAAATTAAGTTCTACAATGTTGATTTTAAAGGTTCATTGAGTGTTTCGATTTATTTAAATGTTAAAGTGCACAAATACAAAAGATTATATTAATAGTGAATAAAGATGGGTTCTATGCTGTTATCTGTTTCATTTATCTATTTAGTTTATACACACCTACGCTAGTAATCCTGACTTTTCAAGACCAATCATACATCTATTGTATTTTGTATTCTGCATATTCGGTGTTTATATGTTCGCTTTATTCACATTCGTATCTCGGATTTGGTATCGCTTCGAAAAAGGGGTCTGCAGTTGCAGATTAGAATGAAAAACACCACCCGCACGTGCAACCGAATTATCTCACTACGCGTAATCACGACTGCCGTCTTGTTATTCCTTGATATCCTGAAATGTTGTATTTTCCAATCTAACAGACACGTGCAGTCACTCGTACGATGGAGAACATAGACCGTTCTGTAGCTACTCGATTAGTGTGCGCATGTACGATTGCTATATTAACTCGCCTTCTGTACAATTATTCTCGGTATAGTCTAGCAATTCAAACTGTTTGAAAAACACGACGATGCAGTTCAGATGTTTCTGGACAATTCATGCCAGGTCCAAAATTAACTATAACATTGTGAATATCAATTGAGATTTATGATCAGTTAGACAACTCAATTTAATTGGAGGATTGTTTTAGTTCCTCTATGTAACCGGGTCAGGAAAAGATTCGTACCAATTTTCTCCTTGGAATTGATATGCCTCTTCAAGCCCTGTAAACTGTATATACATTTCTAAAGTACGTACCCATTTGTAGTTACATGTCTGATCTGGCGTTAAATACAGTGTCAAATTGGATTCGGTTTCGCAAACGTATAATTTCCGTATCGCACACACAGCCTTGATGTGCCATATCCATCGTCTACAGAAATTCGATAAAACTGGTATTATGATACCCTCCACGCTATAAATGTTGAAAACAAAACCATTTTAAATATAAGGACAGTACTAACATAAAATTTATTTGTAATGTGTATCTCAAGACTGTCGTTTTAAAATTCACGAGTGGTAAGTGGTCTAAAGTGATCGCCTTTTCCGATCACTGCCATCTTACCTTAGTCCGCGTGGGTTTGATTCTCGGGCTAGGCCAATGTGGGTATTTGAGAGAATTTGCCAGGAGCTTCGCATGTTTCGGTGGTTCTTACTTGGCTTTGCACGGGATCTTTCTCCACCATTATACTAGCCGCCACGTATTGCCCATCATGCGCTGAAACATGACGATAAACGCAGAACATAAAACCCGTAGTAACTGCGTCAACATCTAGGTTCGAGTGTAACGCTTGAGTACTTCAGCGACTGGCGACAAAAACAAGTGCCAGAAGTTAATACTTAGCATTAGCCGATATGTCTAAGCTTTATGTTGCAAATGTTTCGGTTTTCACCTGACATTTACTAAACAGGAATTTAAAAAAAAAAAACAAACGAATCTTCCACTTACCTCTTAAAATTTGTACTGAAGAAACTTCACAAATCATTTTTCAAACTCTGAAGTTGACATGGATGGGCATTGTATGAGCTTTTCACTGTACCTACATCCGAGAAATTAGACGTCGTTGAGACTAACAACACTAGGTTTATTGTTGTAAAATGATTTCTTATGAAGGAGGTTGCTTTGCCTCTGAAATCTTGTATTGAATGTTTATAAAATCCAGACAAAATAAGAGGTCGGGTCAAGATGAACATAATTATGGGTCAGTTATTTCGGTTACACCATTTATGCTTCAAAACGAGATTGTTAATTGTCACGAAGTGCTGAATTCTTGGCGCAACGACTTTATAGAACAAACCAACATTTTAAAAGCCGTGTTAAAAAATTATTACAATACACATTGAAGCGTTATCTTGTCGAAATATTCGGATACTACATTGGTAATTATCGACTGCCGAAAAGCACCAAACCACACCTTACTAAACAGACTTATTTAGGTTTTATTACATATCCATTTAATCTTACGTGGCTGATCTGTCATCTGACACGGATGTTCAATTTGCGAATATATATCGCACGTAAAATTTACGTATGGCACACATACGAGATAGAGAGGGAGAGAGAAATCGAGTACTTTGCCGCCGAAATCTTGCAAGTTTACAAAACCCAGACAAAAGTGTCTGGAAGAGTCATGTTGAAATAAGCAATTATTGGAGAATAACTACGGCTGTAATAATTGATTGAACTTCAAATGAGATTAACTGCCACAAAGCGCTGCTTCCTGGGCGCAACGATTTTAAATAAACAGATCTCGGAAACCAAAGAGAAATTCTGAACTGTGTACCTGTTCTCGTTCCCAGCTACAGCACTGATGTTGTTGTTAGAGTTTAACGCCATTTTTCAGCACACAAGATAGGTTATACATGGCGGCCAGTATAAATGGTGGAGGAAGAACCCGGGAAAACCTGGAAAAGAACCACCGACCCACGAGAAGCTACTGGCAAGCTTTCTCACATACCCACACTGGCCGAGCCCGAGACTCGAACCCATGCATACAGAGGTGAGAAGGCAGTGATCCTCAACGGTGAGCGCTTTAGACCACTCAGCCACTAGCACTGATGTCACAGAAGAGAAATTCAACGTTGTAAATTATCTAAATTATAAACTTGCCTACAAACCAGTTAAGTTCCAGAGTTTGACAAATATGATATGCATAATATTTTATGGAGCTAATTTAAGTGGAGGAACTGCTTTATTAGTATTCCCGAGGAATCGAATTGTTTAGTAATGACAATAAAACCATTTGCAACACAGAGGTAGACGTATATGCTAATGTCGCCTGTATTACCTCATGGTACATGCGTTTCTGAAAGTACTGATTTTATATCTGTTTCACTTAATATATGTATTTGTTCTACATAAAGTAGTCGTTCTTTATAATAAATTCGTTCTAGTTTGCTGAAGTACACAAATATCTCATTGATACCTAGGCTGCAGAGTCAAATACTGATTTTTAATATGGTGTTGTCTTTAACGCGATTTTTCAGTGCATGACCGGAATGCATGGCGGCCAGTATAATTGATAGAGGATGAACCGGCGAAAGCCCAGTAAAACAAAAAACCCTATCCGGGATACGCTACTGACAACGTTTCTCACACATCCTCACTGGCTGCGCCCGAGAGGTCAACCCACGCGGATGGAAGTGAGAAGGCAGTGATCGCTAAAGGCCACCCTGGATCCCACTGTCTGTAATATGAAATTCAAGATGTACTATCCACGGTATTTTACAAAGGACTGAGCAATCTAAAGTCAGAACAAATAAACGTGGACTTAAATCAAATGCAGGAAAACGGGGAAAATAATTTGAAAACTGAACATTTAAATGATAGTTTAAAGGCATGAGGAAAGAAGAAACTGCCTTGTTTGGAAGACAGTCTACATGAAACTGTTTCATATTAATATGTTGTTAATTCTGTTCATTTAAAATATCCGAGCAAAAGAAACCATTTCAGAATTCATTTCCCAAACATCAATGGACACAATTATGACGTGTTATTTCTAAATCTGGTCAGCTGCATGAATACTACACCATCGAAAATCCCAATATAAAAGATAGCTAAATTGCTTCTGACATAAAATGGTGGTTTTGTCCGTATTGTATTGCAATTCTTTATGTATTCTTCCAATGTAAGAATTGAGTTTTGTCACCTTTTACATTATTTAGGATGTCGAAATGATATTAGCTGAAATGAATAGTTTTTTCTAATGTGTGTATATGATAAGTGGACTATTATTGAACATTTTAGATAAAAAGTAGTTCATGGTACAAGTAACTGCCTCTCAGCTCTCGTCATTAATAGGATAGTGTTAGGATTGGTCGGCCTGGTGTCAGGATAATGTGACTGGATGCTAAATGTCTGCGGCATGATGCCCCAGTTCTATACATCAGTATAAACTGCCACACTGCAGACATAGTGGAGATACGACTCAAATCGTTAAAGCTACGTTAAAAATCACACACACACACACACACACACACACACAAATAAAGTTCCACATTAAATTCATCTTCATATATTCTGTTATGTATATGTAATTTAATTACTTTTGTGTTTTAAATTTTTTCATTTAATTTTATGCCATTACATGTTATTGTAATGATAACTTTATTCACTGGATTTGACATTTTTCCAGAAAATTCAGTTCAGTTCTGTTTGTCATGATAAACAGGCAGTAGTAGAAACATTGTAGTTAATTGGTGACCTAGATACAGAGCCAATTTCAAGTTTGGAGTAAATAACTTTTTTTATTTTTCAATCTTATCGTAAGATTTGTTCAGTAGAATCAAATCCGTACCTAGCGTACGTGATAATCGGCATGTAATGTTTCTACGCAGATTGGAGGAAGTGATCACGTGACCCCAATACGGGGATCTGTTTTGCGTTGTAGCTAGGATTAAATCTCGCGTTATCATAGACATTTTGCCAGTCTTCCTTTTAACCTTTGGAGCTCAAAGGTGTTTTGTTGTGACCAGTTTGAGTTGATTTTTTTCTATTTTTCTGAATTAGTAATTTATTCACCCTGGAAAATACTAGTGGTCATCAGAATTCTCGGACAAAGACATTTATTGGAAATTATTCGGAATTCCAAACTGGAATATTATTCTTGGTGATTCAACAAGGAACTGTTGACAAATCAGGACAAAGCAGGTTATTGAAGACGTCATCGCTTTCCATCTTGGAACTTCATCGGGATTCGAACTGTGATTCACTTAAAACTTTTTATAGGTAAGACATATATTTATTAATTCTTGGATTAATTTTGGATTAGTTTCATAAAACGTAAGTCCTTTTTCATATTTTTACCTTGTTTTCTAGGGAAATAAATTATTTTGTTAAATTTTACAAAGCTTGTTGGCTTCACTCTTTTCTTTGTTACTTTTGTATGAGCCTAGACACGTAACAAAGAAAATTGGGGGCTCGTCCTTAGGATATATGAATTTTGGTTAAAATACTTCAGAAAATTGGTTTTGAAATTTAAATTCCCCTAGTTTTCAGAATTTTTTAAATCCCAAGTATTATTTCGCATTTTGTTTGAAATCTTTAGTGAAATCAACAGGCTTTTTCACAATGTCATCAAAAGTGGAGATCTTTCTTTCAAATCCTCCTCAGGAGCAGTTGGATTGTTTTGAAAAAAGATGAATTGCTTGAACTTGCCAGAAAATATGATCTTTCTGAGGCAAAATCTTCTTTAAGGAAGCAAGAAATAAAAAACATTTTGATCCAGTATTTGGTAGAAAAGAATGTTTTGGATAAAAGTGTTTTGGTTTTGATCAGTAAATCTGTCAGACTCTGACATAAAAGTAAAGGAATTAAAATTAAAATACAAGATGGAATTAGAGTTAAGGAAGCTGGAACTTCAGAAAGATAAAGAAGAAAAACAAATGCAGTTGCAATTTGAGAAAGAGGACAGAGAGAAACAAATGCAGTTGCAATTTGAGAAACAGGAGAGAGAGAAAGATAAACAAATGCAGTTACAATTTGAGAAAGAGAGAGAGAGACAGATGCAAATGCAAAGAGAGAAGGACGAAAGGGAATTTCAAATTAAGTTAAAAGAAATAGAGCTGGCAAGTGAAAGGCACATTCCCACTCCACATACAAATTAAAGTTTTGATACTACAAAGAACTGTAGGCTAGTAACCCCTTTTAGCGAAAAACAAGTAGACAAATATTTTCCTTATTTTGAAAAAGGTGCTGAAAATTTGAAATGGTCAAGGGAGCATTGGACTCAATTATTGCAGTGTGTCCTCTTTGTCAAATTCCGAAATATCTATGCATCCTTGTCGGTACAGCAAAGTTCTGACTGATTTGGTTAAGGAAAGCATCTTAAAGGGTTATGAGTTAATTCCTGAGGATTATGGGCAAAAATTCAAGAACTATAAAAAAGAAGCTGGACAAACTCATGCCGAATTTGCAAGAGAAAAAGAGCAAATTATTTGATAGATGGTACTTAGCCAAGAAAGTTGATCAAGATTATGAAAGTCTCAAACAACTTGTACTACTTGAAGAGTTCAAGAACTGTGTCCATAGTAGCATTACGACTTATCTTGAAGAGCATAAGATCGAAACCTTGGAAAATGCAGCTCTTGCTGCTGACGAGTATTTCTTAATTCATAAAGTTCCTATTGTACGCAAGTCTTTTACTCAGCAGTTTACCGGTAAAAAGGTATTTCAGCCTAATACGAGCCCTTCAAAAACTCAATCGTTATTTCTGATTGCTTCAAATTGAAATATAAGCATCAGAATCAACATAGACCTATCGCAAATGCTGTTATTTCTAAGAGGTCAAGGTCACGTCATGTATTGAAAGCAATACATTTGCTGGGTCTCATAAACCCCAGTCTGATTTTATAATGAAGAATTATGAACCATTCATGTCGAAGGGATCTATATCACTCCTGGGTGATTTGGCCAATCCTATCCCTATTAAAATTGTAAGGGACACAGAAGCTTCTCAGAGTCTTTTATTATTAGGTGCTTTGCCTTTTTCTGAGAAGTCTGCTTCTAATGAGAGTGTTCTTATTCAGGGGGTAGAGTACGGCTTTGTTAATGTTCCTCTCCGTTCTGTAAATTTTGTATCAGACCTAGTTTCAGGAATAGTGTCTTCTTTACCCGTTCAGGGCATTCATTTATTACTTGGCAACGACCTAGCTGGAGATAAGATTGTGGTTAAGCCACTTGTAACTGACAAGCCTTCTTTGGATTAGAAAGTCGATCCAATTGAAAAAGAATTCCCTGATTTATCCCCAGCTTGTGCAGTTACTAGAGCTATGGTAAAGAAAGCTCTTGAGACTGATTTCGATAAGGAATGTATTACTTCAGCTGACACATGTATTGGTCAGGCTTTTGATGAGGTCATTTTCACTCCTTGTTTGGATCAATCAAAAGGTATTGATCAACAGTGATCCTCTTTTAACTACTCATTCTCTTTTTTCTAATCAGGGTGACAAATGACAATCACTTGTCGTCGAACAAGAAAAAGATCCTGAGATATTCTGTTTGCTTGAAAGGGCCATTAGTGAAACTGAAGCCACTGAAGTACCTGTCTGTTATTTTATTAAAAATGGAATTCTTATGAGAAAATGGAGACCTCCCGAGGTACCTGCTGGTGACGAGTGGTCAGTGAACTATCAAATTGTAGTTCCAAAACCTTACAGACAGGAAATACTTGGTCTGGCCCATGAAATTCCTTTGGCTGGTCATTTATGGATTAATAAAACTTAACACAAGATCTTGAATCACTTTTATTGGCCAAAAATCAAACGTGATGTTTGTAAATACTGCAGATCTTATCATACTTGTCAAATGGTAGGAAAACCAAATCAGAAGATACCCAAGGATCATCTGCAACCTATTCCTGCATTTGACGAACTATTTAGCAGAATAATGGTAGATTGTGTTGGTCCCTTACCTAAGACCAAGTCAGGCAACCAATATTTGTTGACCATTATGTGTGCGTCAACAAGATTCCCAGAGGCAGTTCCTTTGAGGAATATTAAAACTAAAACAATAGTGAAAGCTTTGATCAAGTTTTTTTTTTAACTCAAATTGGTCTTCCCAAATCTGTCCAATCGGATCAAGGGTCAAATTTTATGTCTGGAAGTCTCCAGCAAGTTATGTATGAATTAGGCTTTCAACAATTCAAATCTTCTACCCATCACCCTGAGAGCCAAATGACTTTAGAAAGATTTCATCAGGCTTTGAAAAATATAATTCGACCATATAGTTTTGATACGGGTAAAGATTGGGATGAAGGCATTCATTTACAATTGTTTGCTCTTAGGGAGTCAGTTCAAGAATCTTTAGGATTCAGTCCCATTGAACTAGTTTTTGGACACACTGTGCGTGGACCATTTAAGTTGTTGAAAGAGAAATGTCTTTCTAATAAAGATGCTAAACTTAATCTTCTCGATTATGTTTCCAAGTTTAAGTTTAAGTTGTCAAAGGCTTGTGAGGTTGCAAGAGCGAATCTGCACTCTACTCAGTCAAAAATGAAATTAAGATATGATACAATCTCAAAGGAAAGGAGTTTTCAGCCTGGTGATAGAGTTCTGGCTCTCTTGTTCATTCCACAAAATCCTCTTCGGGCCAAGAATTATGGTCCTCACACGGTTGAAAATAAAGAAAATGATTTAAATTACATCAGAAATACTCCTGGGAGGCGTAAATAAAAACATCTTTGCCACATAAACATGTTAAAGCAGTATATTGAGAGAGATAGCCAGGTAAATCATGCAATTAATTTAGTTGTACCTATCCCACTCACTGAGGATTTAAGTGAAGGAATTCAATCGGACTCTACTGATTTTGGAGTGACAAATCTTCGGAATTCGGAAATTATGAATAATCTGGACCAGAAACGTTCACATTTACAACAACAAAAAAGGAATGAACTTAAACAATTATTATTTGAATATGAGCACTTATTTTCCAGATTTTCCTACGAGAACAAACAAAATTTTTCATGAGTTTAAATTGTAAATTTCGAACCCGTGAAACAGCACCCATATAGGATGAACCCTCTCAAACAGGAATACTTGAAAAAAGAAATTCAGTATTTGTTGGAGAATGATTTCATAGAGGCCTGTAAAAGTGACTGAAGTTCACCATGTATACTTGTTCCGAAAACAGATAAAACTTTCCGTATGTGCACTGATTACAGGCAGGTGAACAGTGTGACAAAAACAGATTCATTTCCATTACCAAGAATCGATGACTGCATTGATAAAATTGGAAATGCCAAGTATGGCACTAAATTTGACCTTCTGAAAGGATTTTGGCAAATTCCACTAACTGAAAGGGCAAAGGAAATTTCGGCATTCGTGACTCTAGATGGACTTTATCAATATAAAGTGATTCCGTTTGGGATAAAGGGTTCGACAAGTACCTTTCAAGGTTTGATGAATATGATTACCTCTGGTCTAAATAATTGTAATGCTTACATCGATGATGTCATCAGTTACAACGACACCTGGAAAGTACATCTAGCAACAATTCGGAAAATCTTTGACAGATTCACTGATGCAAATTTGACAATCAATTTATCCAAAAGTGAGTTCTGCCGTGCTTGTGTAACATTTCCAGGACATATCGTGGAACATGGACAAGTTAAACCTATAGATGCTAAGGTCAAGGCTATCTATGAATTCCCTGTGCCTGTCAGTAAAAAGCAACTGATACGATATTTAGGTATGGCTGGATACTATCGGAAATTTTATTCCAATTTTTCTAATATTGCTGAACCCCTGACAAATTTATTGAGCAAGAAAAACAAATTTCTTTGGACTGAAAAATGTTGGCAGGCATTTGATAAGTTAAAGGCCATACATAAGAGTGCACCAGTTCTTACAGCTCCAAATTTCAGTCAATCATTTAAACTGTCTGTTGATGCAAGTGATGTTGGGGTTGGAGCAGTATTGATTTAAGAAGATAGCAATGGTGTTGATCATCCAGTGTGCTATTTTTCTAAGACATTAAATAAGCACCAAAGAAATTATTCAACAATCGAGAAGGAATGTTTGGCTTTGATATTGGCATTACAGCATTTTGAAGTTTTCATTAGTTCAGCTCCTTCTCCGATTGTTGTTTTTAGTGATCACAACCCCCTTACTTTGATCAACAAGATGAAAAACAAAAATTAAAGACTATTAAGGTGGAGTTTGTTGTTACAGGAATATAATATTGACATCAGGCACATCAAGGGAAAAGATAATTTAATTGCAGATGCACTTTCCCGTGTATAGAAATATTATTTCATGTACACTTTGTATAATGCATAAGAGTTCTTATTATGTAATTTTTTTTACCTCATGTATAATTAACATATGGTTTAAAGAAAGCTTATTATATAAATCTTTCTTTTTCTTTATGGAGGGAAGTGTTATGTATATGTAATTTAATTACTTGTGTGTTAGTTTTAAATTCTTTTTATTTTATTTTAATCCATTACCTGTTCGTGTAATGATAATTTTATTCACTGGATTTGACATTTTTCCAGAAAATTCAGTTCAGTTCTGTTCGTTATGATAAACAGGCAGTAGTAGAAACATTGTAGTTAATTGGTGACCTAGATACAGAGCCAATTTCAAGTTTGGAGCAAACACCTTTTTCTATTTTTCAATATTATCGTAAGATTTGTTCAGTAGAATCAAATCCGTACCTAGCGTACGTGATAATCGGCATGTAATGTTTCTACGCAGATTGGAGGAAGTGATCACGTGACCCCAATACGGGGATCTGTTTTGCGTTGTAGCTAGGATTAAATCTCAGGTTATCATAGAAATTTTGCCAGTCTTACTTTTAACCTTTGGAGCTCAAAGGTGTTTTGTTGTGACCAGTTTGAGTTGATTTTTTCTATTTTTCTGAATTAGTAATTTATTCACCCTGGAAAATACTAGTGCTCATCAGAATTCTCGGACAAAGACATTTATTGGAAATTATTCGGAATTCCAAACTGGAATATTATTCTTGGTGATTCAACAAGGAACTGTTGACAAATCAGGACAAAGCAGGTTATTGAAGACGTCATCGCTTTCCATCTTGGAACTTCATCGGGATTCGAACTGTGATTCACTTAAAACTTTTTATAGGTAAGACATATATTTATTAATTCTTGGATTAATTTTGGATTAGTTTCATAAAACGTAAGTCCTTTTTCATATTTTTACCTTGTTTTCTAGGGAAATAAATTATTTTGTTAAATTTTACAAAGCTTGTTGGCTTCACTCTTTTCTTTGTTACTTTTTGTACGAGCCTAGACACGTAACAATTCCACTAGTGCTCAGAGAATTGTTTTTTTTTTTGTTTTTTTTGTTGTTTTTTTTTTTTTTGAACAGGCCCCGGCAAGTGAGTTTGAAAACAAAAATTGACTTGAAAGACTTGACCATATTTTTACCATTATTTTGACATTCTGTTCAAACTGCTAAATGTTAAACAAAAATATACATACATGCATTAAATTGACCAATTTTAGCTCTGATGGTCTGTTGGCCATCAATCCATTAGCACAAGTTTTTATGGCTACTCCTCCTAAACTACTTGGTTGATTGTCGTAAAACTTGACGCATACAATCATTCCATGGTCTACTTGGTCCTAAATAAAAATGGTGCCACACAGACATCCAAAATGGCCACCCCACTGGTCTTCTTAAAATCTTGTTATTGCTGCTCCCCCTGAACGGAAAGTCAAATTGGCATGTGTTTTCACCGGAAGATTTCCTAGTTGGTCCTAAATGAAAATAGCTCTGTTTTGATGGCCACTGTGTCCACCAGAGTGGCCATCTTGAAAAGAACTAAGAACATAAACAAAAATCATATCAGTATTTGTCACGTACCACTACGGAAGTATTACTAACCCCGGAGAAGGATGGGCAATTTAAAGGTTAAATAACTCCGAGCCCCCAGTCAGCAAAGCCCGCGGTCTAAGTGTTAAAATATAAAATTAGTAAGGTAAAAGGTATAGCCATTTAATAAACTTTATCATGATATTCTACAGTTACAGGACAATTTTTCAATTGCTATTGTTTCCAATCAGTACACGACCTATCCAAATCACTATTTATTTCATCCCGCGAAAATAATGGTGAGAGTGTTTCCTTCCCGTGTCACTTCTATGATGATCATCTGTAACTTCCGCCTTGTATTCCTTTCGGTACTTCCGGTACCCTTGTGTCCGTTTCCCGGCTCTCCTTGTCGGTACTTCCGGTACCCTCGTTTCCGTTCTCTCAGCTCTCTTTATTAGTACTTCCTGTACCCTCGTTTCCGTTCTCTCGGCCCTCCTTGTCGGTACTTCCGGTACCCTCATTTCCGTCTCCGCCCTCCTTCCAGCACAACAGCCTACCTTTACGTGTTAACCACGTCTTCTCCTCTCTAATCTTCGGATGGCGTTCGATCCCACCCGGAAAGCTTCCTGCAGATTAGAAGGGATGTACAATGGCGCCGCCTTGTTCGAACACTGGAGAATTAACACACTCTCACAGATCTTTCATCAGCATAATGGCATTTAAATCATTAGGTCAACTCATACACTCATATCTAAATATTCCATACACGCTTGTTCTATAGTAAATGCTATAACAACAATAATAATATCACGACTTCTGATACATACATACATACATACATACATACATACATACATACATACATATCCCTAATTCTCTATATACTAACTTTCACCATTTACAATAGTCCTAAACATTTCCTACTTTGCAAATTATAAAAGTCACATACAAATATAATGCCTAATTATACGTCCACAAGTCCAGCAATGCCTAATCTGCACAATCCACAACTATATGATAAAATACAAAACAAGTACAAGGTCTAACATTGCTCCCTATTAAATTCAGTTCTGCACCACGATGCAACATCGTAGCAGATTACACCATCCACTTTCGATTTTATCCTAACAACTACATACATTAATCTTGAATATTACTAATTCGCTATACACTACATTACGACATATTGATAATTCAGCAATACATGGAAGATTAAATTTCTACTAAATTAAATGCACATAATAATGTATAAATCTTACGGCATCTAGTTAGGAATGTGAGACAGATTCGGGCGAAGATATTTTACCTCAGAAGTCTTTGTTCCAATCTCATCCAAAGTTCCTAGAACTCTCTTTCCCGCCCTTTTAATAGCGTGCAACTTCGACGGAGCGCAGTCTTATGTCTCCAAATTCCCTACGTCTGCTCTCGCCAATGTCCAGACAATGCACTGACTGTTTCACAAGGAAAGTGACAGAATAATGTCTGGCTGCATGAGAGACCTGCCAAAAGCTTCGGCTATCTTAGTTCTGACTGGAGACCGGTGGTCTCTTTGAAAACGGTCGGAGTTGTATCACTGAGGTGTTACAATGTCGGTATTCCGGCCTCTAAGCCTACGCCGACCGGTGACATCACTGCTTATTGCAACAAACAGAGTTTCTCGCCCCGAGGCAAGGTTCTTCAAAGGTATTAACCGCGAGTTTGACCGTAACTCAATGGCTAATTCACGACTAGGTAGTTTCTTTGTTTCAGAATCTGTCTAAAGTCGTAATATTATATAACAGGTATTCACATTACCCAAAGTACTTTGAATTACGAATTCTGTTAGAAGACATTTATAAATATGAGCAGGAAATGTTAATTTTCTCACACAACATGAAAAAATACCCATTTCTGTGAGTGAAATACTCAGTAATTCCAAGCGTAAGCTGATGTACAGCTAATGTCCCAGCCAATATAACCATCCTGAGAATGTAGTTATCATCATTTGTTCTGAACAAATGATCATATTAGGATTCGATATTCACTAAAAGATTTTTTAATGATGTCGGGTTTGTTGTAAAGGAAAATTGTGGTGATCTGATATCCAATATGGCTTCCATGGCAGCCATTTTGGAAATCTTACAGCTACTCACCACCTGCATGTATAGTTATATCATCATGAGGATTTTGCTGTACGACTTCTTATGATGTCTAGTTAAATGTAAATGAAAATCGTGCCGATCTGGTTTCTAATATAGCTGCCATAACAGCCATTTTGAAATTCTTGCTATCGATACGTCTTCTTAATGGATGGCCATGTCAACAATGGTTGTTAATTAAAAGACTTATGGTAACGAGTTGGTCCAAAATGGATACGATGCTGATCTGATGTCAAAACTGTCTGGCTACAGTGGCCAACTTAAAATGTTTATGTTAGGACTCTGTGGTCTTAAACTAAGTAAGAAACTAAGCAAAATCAGCAAGTAATTAAAAAAGTGAACAAATAATTTAATTCTCTAAGTTATAAATTGAAAACTTAAGAGGAACTTACACTATTGTGAATTGAATCTCAATTAATCCTAAAAGCTTTATCAAAAGTAAAAAATGATAGTGTTCCAAATGAGTTCCAGCGGTGTTATGAATGAATTCCATTCTCTTGAATGTGATGATGTCCCAATAGCCTTGATGTATCACAATAATTTAATCCAGAATATCTTTGAATGAGTCCTTAATAATCCGAAAGCAATGTTTAAGTCCGAAAAGTCAATGAGCATTTTGTAATTTCAATGAATAATTTAACTAAATAATTCCTCTCAAAATATAACTGAACACCATTAAAATTAATTCCACAAAGACTGATGTCAAGATGGGAATTAACAATTGTGTAAATCACAACCGTTATATAAACCTAAGATATAATAAGATGACCATGATGTGGATCATTTTCCCATCAAGGTCAGGTCTGTTTACTTAAAATTTAACAAATAACCTAACAAAAATCAGGTAGAACATAGAATTTCCAAGGAAAATATCAACATCCTGAACTCAAATCCACATTAGTCAGGTACTGTAGGAACAAACTCCTACCCTCATTTACGGACAAAGGTCACACACGATCCAAATTAATTATATATATAGCACCTCCTGTTTGAAATGAATATTGCCATGGGGTTTTCACTAGAAGACTTCTTATGATGTTTGATTTGTCCAACATGAAACTGATGCCCATCTGAAGCCCAGTATGGCCACAACAATGGCGATCTTGAAAATCTTATCAACGTTTCTTCTGAATAACTGGTCACATCAGCATAGAGTTTCAACGAAAGGAATTCTAATGATGTCTATTTGGTGGAAATGAACATGGTGCTGATCTGACTTTTATATGTCTGCCACCTTGGTGGGCTTCTAAATCTTGTAATTACTGCATTTCCAGGATGGCAGGTCATATTAACATTGTACTTTCACGAAAAGTCATTTTTGTTGCAACTAAAAATGGTGCCTACCGTTCCGATGGCCTAAGTGGTTAGAGCGTCCGCCTCGGATGCGGGTTCGTACCACAGCCGAGTCATACCAAATACTTATAAAAATGATACCAACAGCTGCTTCGATTGGCGCTCAGCTTTAGGAGGTTAGTGTTATAACTGGAAAGAATAATGTGACGGAGTGGGAGATAATGTCACATGTCTGCTGCCTGATGCCCCAGTGCGAGACATCACTATAAACTGTCACACTGCAGACATCATATCAATATGACTCAGATTCTTAAAGCTAGTTTAAAAATCAAAAACACACACACGCACACACATCATATAGTTCCAGTTTGGGTGTGCGATGCAAACATTGTAAGTGTGCGAAAGAGACTCACAGACTGAACATGTGTATTTAACCCCAGATGAGCAATGTAAAAGTAAATGTATATATTGATACAGTAATCTATATACTGTTTCCAGGGCTTGAAGGGGCACATCATTAACAACGATATAATTAATGGCACGAGTCCTCTCGTGACTCAGTTCTCCTAATTCACAAATTATTAAATATAGGAATATTTTTATTGAAGTAGAGAGATTAGGTGCTCTATTCTATTATAGCTTTCTCTTTTTCTTTTCGGGCTGGGTAACATTTTAAACAACTTACATTCCTTTACTGAAATATTGTCCAAGCTTCAGTTACTTCCACATATCAAACGGATGATAAATCTGACAAAGGGTATTAACAATATTTAAGTTAAGTTTGGACCAGGTAAATATTGTCCAATAAAATCTGAACTGCATCGCTGCAGAATGCGAATTAACAAAGCAAGCGCACACGCACATATTCGAATAGCTAGGAAAGCATATTTTTAGCTAAATTATGTTTCTCCAAAACACAATACCGAATGATAGTACGTTAGGAATATTAACCTGCTACCTCGTGATTCCAGCCCTACTAAAAGAAACAAATCGTCTTTTCTCGTTTATCTCGAAGAGAATGGTCAATAACCGTTGGCTAATTGCCGTGCCACCGCCAACTGTCGCTTGTTAGCTGAGCGATATACTCGCATGACGGGGTGGTTGGGAGGGTTTTTAAGTATTGTGATTGAGTAAAAATTCTCGGAGAAACTCAGTTTACTTAAAAATATGCTTTCTTCTTTGAATACGTACCACAATCACATTACGATAGAAGAAAAAGTAATAGAAGGAGGGGATGCTGAGCATCGGACTTCTACCACGGGTATCTTGCTAGGGAATAATGGTTGGTTCCCCATGTAAACGAATACCCTTGCTTCTAATTACAAAAACAACATAGCCTGGGGTCACGTGACCTGTGACCCTAACATACGGCTAAGAAGATGAATATTTAAATCTTCTTACCTACAAAATTTCTCCGGCAAATCCAGCGAAGCTAACAGGCTGTGTTGATTGATCTGATTGTGTCTCGTGGCCGTCTATGCTACCGCCACAGGACCAACCAGATGTCAGGATTTTCTCTGCGACGCCAAATCTTTGAGAGATAAAATCTCGAGAAGGCTGACTCTGCATTCCAGCCGTCAGTTTATCTTAGATCGAAACGTTGCGTTCAAGCACGAGGCTCCGACAGATGGCTCGAAGCGTCTGCGCAGTAGTCTTCGTGAGGCGACTCAAATCTGATGAAACGTCCGAGTACACCGAGCGTACAGCCCACTTCAGCAACGAAATAAGGACATGAGGGGTTATATCCTGTGTTCCGGCTACCACACGATGAAAGAAGCGTATGTGAGTGCCACGATTTGTCTCTTGGGCTTATCAAGCAGTGCTTGAGAGCGCAAACAGGCTCTTGCTTGGCTGGTGTTCTCGACCAGACTATGGAAGAGAGAGAGCGTGGCACGACTCTTTAGTTACCGAAAGAGGGTAACCTATTGTGGGCTACAATGCCTGGCTCTGTCAACAGAACCACCGAAATTACGATTTGAACTGAAGATAATTCGGGTCAACATAAAGGGCATGCAGCTTGTTTACCCTGCATGCGGAAGCTAAAGCTATCAGGAAACCTGACTTGTGTGATAGTGACTTTAGCGAATATTTTATACGTTTAGTAAACATTTCTCCTGAAACGACCCAAGAGAAAACAATTATAGATAAGTAATTCAGTATATATGAACTACCAAATACGGCAGCAAAGACTTCCTTTGACCACGCATTACAGACGCTGCGTATCATAGACGGTTTATAGTTAGTAAAAATAAAAATCATTGCAGACGTCTATGATCTGAAGTTGCTTTATAGCATTTTAGGGACATTCTGCAGAAAGGACACAAGAGAAAGCAAAGCATAAATTAGCAATTCATCAAGTTACTAACTCGCTAATAAAAATATATTCCCTATTATTAACGAAGGAATCTTAAAGGTCTGTGTCACATTCGAAACTTATAGATTATACTTTGAACTTGTGCATTAAAGTATTTAGTTGACCGTTTTACATAGAAGGGAATAAAAACAAAATAAATTAGCAATGCAGCATCTTGAAAACTTGCTAAAACCAACTCCGTTACGAGCGGAGCAAGCGATATACGTCAAGGTCGTGCTAACTTGTAATGACCTTGCAGAGGTCAACGATTGCGTGGTGTGAAGCGCTCTTAAAAGGTGACAAATTCCCTCAGATTTGGCGGAAATTGTATAAAAGAATATCCAACCTGCAGCAGAATGTTTAATCCACGATAAATCCAAAAATAACGGATGATTAAATTACAACAAAACTGGCATGGATTGTCGGGGATAAACTGTACGATGTTACCGAAACAGCGGCAAAGCTAAAACTAGCCACATCTGGTGGTGGCAGGGCGAGGTATTGGGAAAGAATTGTTGCCCTTTGCCTGTATAAGACGACTTTCATCTTTTATTAGGGCTGGATTCGCTAGTTAACAGCCTAATATTCCTAACGCAATTTGATTGGGGAACTATTCAAAGGAGAAACAAGACCATAACTAAGTATAATGCTTAACTAAATGAAATAGCCATAAAAAATATTAAAGATGGATTAGTAAACTTCTGCAATACACACAGAAGCAGCAGCAGAGGAGGTGAACAGACCACTTGTCTGAATTGTCATTTGTCTAAAAAATAAGGTTCCTACGAAGGCTGAAAATAAGTTCAATAACGCTAAACCAAAACCTCTAACCCTGACTCTGTCAGGCCATGAGATTTTCTCTAATTGGGTTAGCTTATCTCGTTACTTTATCTTCGACTCTTTGTTTTTATTTTATGGTGTGTTTCGTTTACTCGCAGGGTCACTCAATTTTGGTGGTTCACCTCCTTTGCTGCTGTAATTAACCAAAGATTTTATCCAGACCTATACGATACCTGGATCTTGGGTTATGTAAATTTATCGTAATAAATCCATATGAGGTAGCTTGTGCTTTCGAAAAGAAGTTTTTGAACTTGATTATGTCCATATCCCCTGAACACAAAGTTTGATGAATATTTCGCAGAGTATGTGTATCGACTCCATTAAGCAGGACTAAAATATTGCAGTTGTCTCTGATCACTTTAGGTATTTGTGTATATCGCTGAGTAACATAGATCACGTCAGTATTTTTATGTCTGCCTCTGGAAAATATCCGAGCTGGATTTGATTGTTTATCTAACATAATATCGTCATATACTACTAAGTTATTAATAAATCCAGCAAGATCGTCTATGGATGGGGCTTCATCAATATCGGTAATAAAATCAACAACATCACCGTCTTCATTCAGCAATTTTGCGTTTTCGTTATAATCTTTAAGTACTAAATAACACCGTTAATCATCTACAGATGGTGCTACCAAATATAATTTACCCCACTTGAGCCATCGCATTATCAGATTAAGTAATAATTGTCTTACCAGATCCTGATGGGCCTATTATAATCATTCTAATAGAATTTGGTAGTGCTGGATGGTGCCTTACTGGTTCTTGTTTTCGTGTCGCTGAGAAGTCAATTATATCCATATAATAAATGAGTTTATATTGTGTTCGATGCAGAGTACCCACGTCCACCACTGGATTAACAACAATAACAACAAAAAATAAAAGACGTGCAATTACAGGCAAATGTGTAAAATGTGGCACAAGAAAATATGAATTTATTTCATCGACAAAGACAGGTGGTGATATCGCTGCTTCATTAGGGAAATTACCAGGAGCTCCATGGGCTAAATATCCTGGTGAGAAACATCTTCCTGGATATAATTATTGTGGTCCTGGAACTCGACTTGATATCCGACTTGATGAACGAGACCAACCAAGACCTGGAGAGTATCCAATAAATGCGATTGATCAAGCGTGTCATGTTCATGATGTTGCGTATAAAAGCAAGGATTTACAACAAAGACATATTGCGGATGTGAAGTTGATTCACGCATTAAATTTTATACCCGATAAATCTCTCAGAGAAAAACTCGCTAGTTTTCTAATAAAAATTGCTATGAAAGGTAAAATGATGTTAGGGGCTGGTAATTAATTATATAACTATTATAATGGAATCTGTTTATTATAGCCCAAGAGAATATTGCAGAGGCAGAGCAGCGATTAGTAAACTTGCTGAAGCAGCAAAAGTCTCACGTTATGTTGCTGCAAATTGGTTAGCACGACAGGCAATATGGCAAATTTATCTACCACCACCTAAAAAAATTCAGAATGAACATTTTGATGTCAGCACCCCTAATGAAATTCATCAAGGAGATATGTTTTTACCACATGACACCATTAAAATTGGTAGACGCCAATCACCACGTACAAATACGCGTTAACCGTCGTTGACGTTGCAAGTAGATGTAAAGAAGCTGAACCATTATCAACAAAGACAGCAACTGAAGTTGCATCTGCGTTTGAACGAATTTATCAACGTGGTGGTCTACGATGGCCACGGTTGCTACAGGTTGATCCTGGCAAAGAATTTCTTGGTGCAGCATCATCGTTGATGAGAAAACATAACGTTAAAATCAGACGAGGACATACTGAAATTCATCGTGATCAGGCAATCTTTGAACGATTTAATCGAACACTTGCTGAGCGGTTATTTGGATATCAATATGCAAAGGAAATATCCACTGACTTTAAGTCCGGGGAGAGATCTCGTGAATGGGTTGCAAGGTTACCAAGTGTGATAGCTGCGTTAAATAATGAAATTACTCGTGTATCTTCTATGAAGCCTGCTAATGCAATTACAAAGAAACATGTACCAATACGCCAACAGGAATCTTCTTCTCAACCAGCACTAGGTAATGTCACTGTAAGATATTTATATGAACCTGGTGAACTTGAAGGTGGTAAAGAAAGAGCAACTGATCCTATCTGGAGCGTGACTACACATAAAATTTCTAGCGTGGTAAGATCCACAGGTAGACCTGCAATCTACAGACTAGATTCGACGGCTCCTCAACGTGGATTTGTACGTGAACAATTACAAATAATTCCTAAAGACACACAATTACCACCTCCTTCACTTATGTAAACTTGCACCCCTACGTCGATTACATTCAAGACACGTTAGCATTACGTTTTCGCGTGTGTGACCAAGACTACTATTAATTCTATCCACGGTGAACTGTCTTGGATTATTACTCGAATATTTCCATAGCATATTACAGTTACAACTTGCACAATGATTGTTCTGTCGTTGCTTCAGTGTCATAATTAATTCAGTATCAATATCAAAGTCGCGCTTATTTTTTTTGTCACATTGCCTATAACTCGCTAATTTTTTGTTTATTACAACAATGTCGTTAGTGATTTCTTCGGTTATTACGTAATCTATGATAACCCTGTGTAGCTGAGATGTTCTTCTGACTCGAGATACTGCGATATAAATTAAATTTGACCATTCGATCCGATCATCGACAATCCAGATATTTATATCAGAAATAGTAAATCCCTGTGACGAATGAATTGTTATAGCGTATCCTAACGTCCACGGAGATTTATCCATGCTCAACGCGCACTCAACAACATCAACAGCAACCAAAACAATATCATTCAATACAAGATTTTGTATCCCACCACCAGGAATTTCAACTTCAATATTCTGTCGTCGAGTATCTGCTGGGCGATAACATAATGGTACAGGAAAATTTGAAAACTTTTCTTTATGTAACTTAAATAATTTCTCTTGCAATTCATCACGAACTATCTTTCTACTTGCGACTATCAAATCAGCAGGTCTCCATAAATTCAAAAAATCATTCATAGTAGTTTCTGGAATTACTTTACGCATTATCTCACACTGTATTTTATCTGGCATTAGTTATTTCTTCATAATAATCGACATTATTTTTCAGCCATTCATGTCGAGACTGTCCAATAAAGGGTGGTGGTTGACCATGATCACCACACATTATTACAGCAGTATTCTTTGTCAAAAACCATTCAAGGAATATTTTTAATATTTCCAACGATACCGTGTCTACCTCGTCCCAGATAATATACTTAGGTATATATTTCTCACCCATTCGCTCAGGAGTCCATGTGTCTCCGCACCATCTGAAGAAACTATGATATGTACATGATTTTACTCCTCGTTCTTTTATTTCTCTGGCGAGTTTATGTGTCGGTGTCAAAACAATTATATCTGAATGGTTGTTTATGAATAATTTAATCGCACGAGTTGTTTTACCTGAACCACCACATCCTTTAAGATAAACAGTCTTATGTCTAGCCACAGGATCATATGCAGATGGTGCAGATGACAGTTCTGATATTTGATTATTTTTGTAATATATTTCCTTAATTTCAACGTCGGCAGTTTAAGAATAACTAAGTATATTTTCTTGTTTTATTCTCCATGATCCCCATTCACCATTACCGAGTAGCGGTTTTAACAAATCCGTATATTTTTTATTTATATAAAACGAATCCGTAGCAACTCTGACAGCGCAAGGAGGAAATCTGTCATCGACAGTAGATTTATCGAAACGTAGGCTAGCATCGAAGATCTTAAATGAGTAAACTACGGTGAGTCGCCATCAATATAGCTCACAATTGTACCTAGTTTGGTTTCGTCTGATAAATAAGCATTACTTCGACTTATAAATGTGTTTTTCTTCCGTTGTATCAGCGATTATAAAATCGAGTTCAGCATCGTCCATAATTAATCTTGTACAGTGTCGTTTATGATCATATGATCCTCCTTGTGTAAATTTACCGATTATCTTTCTACCAAGATCTTTTGCAAGTTTCTCATCGCTTTCTTTCCTGCATTTATATATATTATCAGCAATTTTAACAATATCATCTTAGTTAAGATCAGGAAATTCTTTCCTGACATCATCAATATTAAATCTATCCGGTTCTGGTAACCAAAGTTGTTTGTGTGGACGATACGATATAATCGCTTCATTTACCTTCGATGATATCAATATTTTATTATCAAGCATATATCGCAATAGTACTATTGGAACCCAACATTTTTCTGAAAAATGTTTTCCAAACCAAATATAAGTAATCGGATGGAGATTTTCTGTAAACTCAAATGATTCTATATAGGCGAATCCGGTTAAGTCAAAATCTGGTAAGGGTCCGTTTATCGCAACTCTGGTCATCGCATGTGATGGATGTCCAAATCTCTTAAAATATTTAGAACACTCTCCGTATCCAAGAAAACTTCCAGGATAACACGCTACCATATCAACTGAGATAACGTCGCTATAATCGTATTTAGTATTCCATAATCCTCCGTGCCCATATTCAATACAACTTTTCTGGACATCTTCAAGAAATTCCAATCGTGTCGGTTTCCATGAATTTTTCTCCTGAGCAAAGTGAGCAGCAACTGATGGAACGGTAAAACAATTATTTAGTAATTGTCCAACCTTGACATCGTCAGAAGTATATTTTAATGCAAGATTTTTCATTTCTTCATGAAGAGATTCTGTACGATAAATATCACCATTAGGCCGTACAAACTGATCATGATAATCATATTCTGAACTTTGAAATAACCAAACAGACCCCGGGTCACTTTTACTGATATTCCTGATAAAATAAAATGTATGACCATTATAACATTTAACCGTTCTGTCTCGTGGAAATATTGTTACTGCCAAAGTCCATGCGTGTGCGTTATGATCAATAATATCTATCGAAGCTCCTCTTGATTCATAT
This sequence comes from Megalonaias nervosa, assembly GCA_016617855.1. Taxonomy (NCBI): domain Eukaryota; kingdom Metazoa; phylum Mollusca; class Bivalvia; order Unionida; family Unionidae; genus Megalonaias; species Megalonaias nervosa. The sequence continues at coordinate 15,844 of JAECUM010011586.1, read as the reverse complement.
TTCGATTTATACAAAATCTCTCCGGTTAACGTCTTCACTGTTATAGGAAATTTTAATTTCCTTCCCAGCTCAGCAACATCTTTAATAGACGCTCTGGTATCTTTAACTGTTTCTGCCCACGTATTCATTTTTTTACGTCGTAAATCCGTTAAACCATTACCACGTATCGCGTTTGTGAAGTGTTCTGTAACTCATTCAGCTACACAATTCATTCTTAACTCTGACAGTCTCATCGGCTTGAGATCATTGATGTCAGGTTTATTATTCAGCGGATATATTGCATAGACAACCACAGTCACAGGATATATTCGTTCATAATACGGTTTATCAATACCTGGCTTGGATTTGTTATTTAATGTAACAGTATTATTTCCAGTAACGCGTATAAGGTCGCGCTTATTACGAATAATCCAAGTGTCTTCGTCTGTATTTACAATAAATTTTACTAGAATAATATATCGCTTATTGTCGAGATAGTTAATAATATCTCTACCTCGTTCGTCACTCATTCTAGCATCGATGGTATTCATGATCCTGAATGTCGACCACACATGAGCCGCACCATCGTCTCGAAATTCCTTCTTGGCTTCACTGATACGTTTGGTTATATCCATATTTGTTAAAGCCAGATCTTGCATCGAAGAACTAAATTTAGATTTTTGTAGTTTATCAAGATCAAATCTAGCTCCCGCTGAGACGGCGGAAGGTTCAATTGCGGATAATTCCTCCATTATTATAATTAAGACAAATATATATTTAAACTGAATTTTAGTATATATATAATGATTCAAACAAAGAATCGATGTAATTGGCTTATGATCGGATATACGTCTCCTTGTAACAAAGCATGCGTAAATGAATTCTGCGGCTACCATATGCAAAGCGTCAGACATGGGGGTCTAGGACCAAAACCGTGTGTGCAGTGTGGTGTTGGAGTCAGAGGAAAAGCTCAGTTATGTGTAAAATGCGGTGGTAAAAAATATAGAGAACTAAAACGATATTACGATAAAGGAAAATGTCGAATCTCCTATAAAAACCGCAGAAGATTATCTCGCTAGATTTTCAAAATAATGATTTAAACAAATAATATTATTATATAAATGGAGCAAATAGAATTTGTAACGCATCCTATAATTAAAACTTATGAAGCATCTCGTGATGGTGTAATCAGGCACTGTCGATTTAAAAAAAACCAGTCGGTAATGTCATTAATACTGGTTATCTCAAATTCTGTGCTGGGAAAAACCATTGTTTATCACATAAATTCATCTATGAATGTTTTCACGGGGTAATTAAAAACGGATTTGTAATTGATCAAATCAATGGTAATAAACTTGATAACTCCTTAAATAATTTACGAATTGTTACACAAAGTCAGAATTGCAAGTTTGGAAAAAATGGCGTTAATAATCATTGTAAGAACGCAAGAGTTATTAGGTCTGTAAATACACAGACAGGCCAAGAAATAATATTTAATTCGATATAGACAGCTGCTAAATATTTCGGTATTAACTCTGCTTCAGTAAAACATGTCGCAGATAATATACAAAAATCTATATTTTCAATAAAATATGATCAGCGGATAATATTTGAATATGTCAAATAACTCTGTCCTCTTAACTTAAAAAAAAAAAACAGAATACATAAATATTTTTTTACTGTATAGTTCGACTCTGTCAATTTTGCCAAGGGTTTTGTTTAGCCATCACCACAGTCAAGGGGTCCACCTTCACCGTCGCTACTTTCAGTGTCACTTTTGACAGAATCAAATAACATAATCTTTCTCAATTGCATTACACGATTGTTCACAATCTTTTGTCTTTCGTACTCGTGAGACAATTTGGATCTAATCTTTTGGATTGAACGTGCAAGAGGTGCAAATAGCTTCACCTGTGTGTCGTTTACCATTGCTAAGGATTCTAACATAGACTGATAAATTAATTTCATGAATCTATAACTGGATGGTAATGTGTATTTATTATCGAATTTTCGTTGTTGTAATGATTCAAAATCATATAATTTTCTGAGGATCAAGATTATCAGATATCTTTATTCCGCCATGTTGTAATTTTTCAATAGCAGAAATAATATCATTAATATTTTCGTAGTTCATTATATATATAAATATTTATTTAAAATAAAAATAATATTTCTAAAGCTAAAAAACAAAAATAAACAGCAGCGATGACATTCGGTCTACCATTCCACTGGGGTCCCTTCTGCCGGTAAAGCCTTTACCAATAAGGTCTTAAGAGTCCTTTTTTTATTTAGTAAAGGCCTTTCTTATGGCCCACAGGCACTCTTTCATTGGTTAAGACCTGACTTATGGTCCACAGGCACCTTATTGAGACTTTTTGGTCCGGCGGACATTCTTTCTGATTGCCCCTATGTGGGTACCCTTCAGTGAGGTTACATGGTCACGAGCTCACATCACCCTGCTGTTTATTTTGGGGACGCAAGCGATTTCATGTACCCCCCCCAATCAAACCCCGGGGTAAATGCAAAACTGCACTCACCACGTTGTTCAACATGGTAAGGGGTACATGAAATCTCAAGGGGTTGCTTGCGTCCCCAATTATATTAGAAAATGGCATCAAAATCGCCTCCATTGACATATGTCTATCGTGGGAATCGAACCACGGACCTTGAGTACGAGAATCCAACGCTATAACACTGCACCATATTCCGATTCATACAAATATACGTTTTAAAATTATTATATAGTTAACCCAATACTTAATAAGCAGGCAAATTACGTACGACTAATATACTGAATTATTGTAGAACTGTAGCGTAGATTTAATTCATCTCCAGACACACTTCATAAAATAATCACACATTACATTTCTGTATAAATTTCGTTTGCTAGGTTAAAAATACATGTATACAGCTGTGTTTATAAGAGCTAAAAATAACCTGAATTTGTAATTACGCACCTGTATTAAGCCGACGTGATTTAAAGTCATCAGAGTCAAAAGGTGCATAAATATCCTTTTCTATTACAAATTACTGCTCCAGTGGCAGCTAATTGCTTACAGAGAACAAATAAATCGCTAAATAATTAACTGTTTTGATGAAAGAAAGCAAAATATCTCCGTGGTCTTATGAATTGACGCAGCGACGGGGGAGATAATTGCTTAATTTCCTCTACAGAGAGGACAGAGTTATCTCGCTTCGTTATATGTACAATTGCCTCAAACATATATTATTATAAGAAATTTGATTATTATTCAGATTTTAATGATTTTGAGTACTGTTTAACCCATCAGATCGAGAAATTTGTAACCATTTCATTAATCAGAGTACCATTTAACCCATCAGATCGAGAAATTTGTAACAATTTCATTAATCAGAGTACCATTTAGCCAATCAGATTATGAAAAATCAGTAAAAAAAAATAATATATTATTTCAGAATCAGATTATTTTTTTTTTATTTTTATAATTTACTCGGACGTTCTACGATAACGCTCTATGAGCGTACATATAGATTAATATTTAGTGATGCTTGTCTTAGATCCAACAGGTGTCCAGTCTGGTCAGTAAGTTTAAAATGTATCCTTGATAATGGCGGATTATGTACACGTAGATAAACGGGGTTAATTGACTCAGATACAATTAACCACCCAGGTGGAGCTTGAGGACTGAATGAATATAATATATATCCTTGTTCAAGATCTACTTGATAGCTGCCATCAATTACGTCACATACTAGATTGACTGCGATTGTTGATGTTATATTGACAATACCAGGTGAGATATGACGACCTTCACCGTGTGGATTATTATTATATTTAAGAATGGTTGGTGGCGGGATTAATTTTCTCCATGAATCACATATTCTTTTAAAATGTTCATCAATAAGATCATTAACTGATTTCTTCATTTCCTCATGATTAAATCCTGGAATTGTAAACGTTGGCAGCTGTTCTTCTGTTATTTTATAATATTTAAGAAATACTGTTTTAAATAATTTTCTACTATGTATACGCTGAATTGGGTCGTCTTCATTAACTATATAGCTCCTAAAATAACTATCGTCAGGTGCATTCATTAATCTTTTCTCTCTATCAACAAAAAAAAACTTATTTACATATTCTATGTCTGATACAACTTGATTCAAATGTTGTATTGTTTCAATTATCTGATTTTTTATATCATCGTCATAATAATTGTTGACGTTTGAAAATAATTTTTGTAGATTATTAAGTACACGTTCATATTCATATTTAGTTGGATTAAAAACATTAATTTGCTCAACATTAATTGTCGTCAAAAATTCTCTTTTATTGTTTTACTTACAGATATATCCAAACATTCTTGTGTTGTTCCATCTATAAATCTATCAAGTCCTCCTCCTCTAGGAGGTCCTATCCATGGATATTTATGACCTTTACGATATTCTGGAAGTTTTATAAATATATTTTTATCTGTAACGAAATCAGATCGTTGTGGTTCTGGTGGGCCTTTATAATCTAGTTTAACTTCAGGCCACCCTAACACGGATCTGATTGAAGATTGATAAATATCTACAGAATAATCAGGAGAATTTATTTCAATCGCTGCTGATAATGTTGGTTCGTAAACAGTAATTGCTATTTTTGATTCTTTTCCTGTAATAGACTTAATTCTGCGTTGAAACTCATTATTGATCTGTTCTATTTGATAACTACCCGTTGGAATACTAACAACTTGCCAATCAGGAGTTCCATTAGGCTTATTTTTATTAGCAAATACTAATGAATTATTTGGTTGTAGTCCACCGAATGGTTTTGATCTAATATTTGGCCAGCTATGATAAACCCGTAATTGTGCTAATGCTATCTCTTTTGCTGGAATTGCAGTTGGAAAGTTAACGCTAAACTTAGGATTGGTCGAACTTAACGATATCATTGTAGGTTTTGACGGTGCTGTATTAGTGACGATTTGTTGAAGTAATTCTCTTGACTCAGTCAAGGACGTTGACATTATTATTATTGTTGTTATTATTTTAAATCTGGAATTTTTGATCCTCCGCTTTTTCGCCTTGGCTATTGTCGAGGAATACTTCATCGTAGGTCTTCATTATCGTTGCGAACTCCTTATCAGATATTTTACCATCGCTGAGGTACGACGAAATATATGACGATAATTTAGAATAAGCTGTTGTTACTGTATGTAATTTCATTATATACTCGTGTAATTTATCATTTGTACATGCAGATATGTTCTTAGCGATAATACTGAGAACGCCTGCGATAGTCGTTGAAGTTGAAACGATAATTGTTACAACTGCAGGCGCTGTCATTGTTATTGTTGATGATTACCTAATTAAATGACAACGTCCAGCAATAATAGTAGAAACTGAGTAAACAATTATATCAAAGACAACCATACGTCTGCGATATTTTTTTACTTTTACTGCATAATCGTCGAAGATATTTTTTAATTCAATCTGACATTTACATATTTGATTGTATCTGTGACATTGAACGTCGATGTATGACTGGGGTCCTTGGGTTTGATTCATTATTATTTAATGACGTTGTCATTTAATTAGGTAATTAATTAAGGAGTTTCAGCTACGAATTCCAGACACCACCAATAACGTCTCGGGGGCATTTCCGTTGATGTCAACGTAAATGTTTCTTTGGTGTTCTTATTTAGCATTACCAGTAGAGGATTATGATGTACATTCGGTGATGATGAAGTGGCCGCAGTAATTTCCAAACCATACATGGACAGCCTGTATAACCCAGTTACTTCTGCAGTATGTTCGAGACTGTTATTTTGTGGTGTCCATGTTGATGATCCTGATGCTACTGTGTACACGATATTGTTAATTTGTCCGTGTGGAAGTTTAATCAGATTAGTTTTACTAACAATATTAGGGATTCCACTGACAATATCATTGAGTTACGTGTTAACGTCGACGAATTTAATATCAACAGTTGGTGGACTTCCAAAAAATTCATTAATAGATCTGTTTATATTTCGACGAAAATTTAAGAACGTTTGTATGTGATTAGAAAAATCAGTTCTAAATGCGGTCATTTCATCATTGATTGTTGTTAACGAAGTTGTTACTGGAATTTCCTTATCATCGACGTATTTTTTCGTTGCAGCATCAAAATCAAATTCTGCTGTTCTGAGATTATTAATACCATTATTATTCATGTTGAGAAATGCACGCATTATACCACCGTTGGCTAATACGTACTTAGATTCTTGATCATCGACGTACTTTTTCGTTGCGGCGTCCGTATCTGCGGCTGGGTTTCCAAGGTCTATAATTTTATTTCGATTCATGATAATGTTATCCGTAAATGAATCACCAGCTTTCTCGATATAATCGTTAACTGACTTACCGGAATCTTGTATTTTACCTTGATCAGTAAAAGTAACGATATTATTAACAACCGCTGTAGGAATTCGTATGAGTACATCTGGCAGTTGTATGTTACTTGTCTTTAGTCGTCCTTGTTCATCCTGAAAAACAACGACTTCATTTGGATCCACACTTGTAATGTTTAATAAATCATCGATTTCATTTCTGAGCTGGTCAAGAGTTGCATATTTAGATAAATCACCTTGCTGCTGAGCTTTACCACGAGAAGATCTTCCGTAAATATCTACCATTATATTTATTAATGTCTGTTTAAATGTGACAACGTAGTATACTCATGCACGACTTTATGAGGTGGCGTTGTTGATGACGAAATAGCATCAAGTACAGCGAGTACTTCACGACCACATATTGGCGGATCAGTTGATTTTTGCGTTGGTAATGTAGAATACCAGATTGGAATACTTTGCATGCTGCTAACATATTTTAAAAATTCTTTTGGTGGCGCCAACCCATACGAATCAAAATAAATTATTCCACGTGGATCAATTGCATATACAACCCAATGAGTGCCCGGACCAGAGTTTTTATCGAGGTTAATAATACCAGTTTCAATATTGTTTGGTTGTTTTGGTAATTGATCACGCATAAAAACACCTCTGAAGTTTTTTATTTTTAATTTTTTAGCAGCATCAAGTAAATCAAAATTGGACATGGGCAGAATCAATGAACTGTCCCGGGAAGTGTTAGACCCTTTCCGTACTATGAATATGGGGTCCCTGGCAATCTTAGACCACGACCGTATACTGGGCCTGATAATCTTAGACGGCGCGGCTGTGGCACGTTTGGTGCTCTTAGACGGCTTCCGTGTTGTTTTGCCCGTGATCGTTTTTTTTTAAAGTTTTCTGATTGTATAATTCCTTGGCCCGTTGCTTTCTTTAATGCCATTTGCAACAGCTGGGGCTGCAGCGGCTATTAATGCTGGTATAGCTGCAAGAAGTGGAAATATACCACCCTTCTTAGCGATGTCTTTAATGGCACCCACAGAAAGATTACGTTTTATACCTTTATTTGATTTTTTGGCTTCACTGAAATGCCTGAGCTGACGTTCTGTAAGAGATAATTTATTTTGACCACTCATTTGTTCTTTTTTAGCGATAGTTTTATTCCACAGTTATCTTTTGACGCTGATTGTAATCTTTTAATCTGACCAGGAGTCAGACTGACATTAACGTGATTATATGACATTATAATATTATGAGCGATTTAATTAAATGTTTTCTACTGGAGCATCAATGACTCTCATTCGTCCACCAACGCCTTCAAGTAACATTGATTTATCGCTGAGTATAACGGCTATTGCTCTGTAATTAGGAATTTCTATAATATTTCTATTAACACGAGCTCGAAAATGTATATCTACAACAGATTGCCTGGTTAAATCTAAATGTTAGAGTGAAAAGTAATAAATTGGATATAAGGTTGTAAAATCTAACTGTGATATTTGTAAACCAGTATCAACATTTTGATCACGTCCCATGAACGTCATCAGACGATGATATGCACGTGCTACATGATTTTGCTCGAAATTCAATAAAATATCCTCGGATGGTTCTTGATGTCCATTTATTCTTAAGGAAACCTCAGAAACACCAAGTTTGTCAAATATCATAATACTACGCGTTTGATTATTTACTCGTGCAACACTTTGAAAAGCAATAAATATATGTCGTGGTGCGGCTATTCCTTGCTGAGAAGCTATTTGCCATGTAAATAAACCATTAATTGCACTCTGAACAGCATCTGTGGTCATTGTTAACCATGATAACATTGATTTACCACCTTGACCCATAAAAGAGAGTAGACGATCTTTTTCAGATATTGTTGGAGTCATTACTGGCATCCACAATGAAAGTTTTGTTAGCACTACTTTACCATGAAGTGCTCTAGCTGCAGCATCATCAGCTCCTTCAACGTGGCATATTGCATCATCGTCCGTGGCTTTTCTTACAAGTACAACTGTGTGCTTAGCTCCAAAAATAACTTTTTTAACATTTCTGCAGAATCCAAAAATATGTGATAATGGAATTGCACATGAAAACATTCTGTCTTTAAACATTGCTTTGCGTGATGTAAATCCTAAGTTGAAATTTGCGTTCATTGATATTACTGCGGAAGTTTCTGCGGTTCCTGCAGCATTTCTTACATTACCTATATTTACATTTTTGTGATTTGGATGATCAGAAGTATCCTTCATATACATCACTGATGGACCAGCTGATCTTGAATAATCGTCGCTGTATCTTGAAAGACCAAGTATCGTCGTTGCAACGTCAACATCGTTTTGAATTGATTCAATATTTTTTCCGTCAATCATGTACGTAGCGCTGTCGAACAACGCCATGATTCCATTATTAACAAAACCAAAACCATCATCGTTTCCGTATTCAGTATTATCTGCTTTAAAAATTTTACCTTCAACTTCAACGAATGCTTCAGCGGGTAAGAAATACCTACTTGTATCTTGAACTTGAAGTTCAACTCGTTCACGCTGATCTGGAATTCGAGCGTCATAAGAATAATATTGATAATCACGCACAGACTCATCCTTAAGAGCTGGTGCGTCCATGTCAAATGCGGGATCAGATATACGTTTGAACATCTTTATATATATTTATTATCGTCTAACACGAAGACCACTTCCAGCTATCAGACTAGCGGTTATATTTTTTTTCTTTTTCTGATAGTGGTACATCAGCCAATTCTGTTAGTTTTTGATTCGCAGCTTGATTTATTATTTTACTAATATTTGCAGGCATCACTTCAGTGCTGGCCAGTTTCACTGGTGGCTGAGGCTTTCGTCGTATTAATCGTGCTAGTCTCTCTTTGATTGCTGAGATTGCTTTACTAGCAACATCACCAACAGCACCAATACCTTTTTCACGAACAACATCAATAGCTTTCATTCCCAGTTGCTTTGCAATCGGTATTGCTTTTGGGGCTAACCTTGTAAATAGACCCTGAACAACATCACCTAGTCATCTCCGTAGGTCGTTTTGTATACTGGTAATCGTGAATTTCTTACTCTAACCATGGTTGGTCCACGTTGAGCATTATGTATGATCATTTTATTATAGTAACTGTATCTAATTACATACTCAATCACTGTGATAGTCATCGGCGATTTCATTAATGAGAGACCGATACACATTAATATCCATGATACCGCCTGTAAATAATCGTTTACAAATATCAGCTGCTTCATTAATGATTTCTGGGGAATTATTACCAGCTCGTTTTCCTCCAATGAGGATTTAAAGTCGATCAACGTCAGCAAGGACATTATTGGGACAGGTAATAAGACCACTTCCCTGATTAGTAAAACCGCTTCCAGTTGCACCGGGAGTATCTTGAGATTTTCCTTTCTTTTCATATTGTTCCCACCATTCTTCTGTACTGATGGGAGAATCTTGAGATTCTTCTTTTTTCTTTTTACTTCTTTTCTTTTCTTCTTCCTCCTCCTCTAATTCTGGTGCTAAAGAAAAATTTTGTCGTTCTCTTTCTGTATACGGTAGTAGTTCTTCCTTTGCCTTTTTCCATTTACTCTGTTTTTCTTTCTTTTCTATTTCCTTTTCTTGTTTTTACGTTCTCTTTCTTGTTTTCTTACTTTCTTTTCTAATTCTTTTGCTCGTTTTGCCTGTGCTCTTTCTTCTTGTGTTATTTGTCTCTGTTGTAGTTGTTGCCTCTCACTTTCCCATTGAAAATCTAAGTCGCTAATATATTTATTTATTTCTCGTTTATACTTAATATAATCTGGATCATTCTCTCTAACTTGTTCAACTCCTGTGTTTATGCGATATATCCATTTATACCAGGCTTCACGATCTACAGGTTTTTCGACGTGTTCAGGATTCAAAAAAGATTTTCTATTTTTCCAAGGTATCAACAGCAAAAGTATGTAAATCCTCCTTGTCAATTCCCTTAATATGTTCAAAAGCTTTTTCAGTGAATCTATCAGTCAAATTAATCTTTGTTTTTGTCTCTTTTATAATAGCTAATTTGGCTGGTTTAGGGGCTAGTGGTGCTTCAGCGCCTTCAGGTATAAGTATTTGCTGAGCAGCAGCTATATCAGCTGGAAGTCCCCGTAAAATCCTTTTTGTTTGTTTTGTTCCTTCTGCTATTTTTCCAGTTGCTTCAGCAGTTTGTTTCTAATACAGGAAGAAGACCTTTAGTGGTTTCTGTAATAGGTTTAAATAATTGTTTTGTATCCTTTGCAAATTCAACTTGAGATTTCTGACGTGATTGTAGTTGTTGCTTAACAGAATCACTAACAGGTAAATATTTTTTAATTCCTCTAGTCGCTCTCGAGCTAATCCAGATGAGTGTGGTTCTCCAATCATTATTGATAATATTTATACTGGCTGTTTAATTTACAGCAGCAGAGGAGGTGAACCACCAAAATTGAGTGACCCTGCGAGTAAACGAAACACACCATAAAATAAAAACAAAGAGTCGAAGATAAAGTAACGAGATAAGCTAACCCAATTAGAGAAAATCTCATGGCCTGACAGAGTCAGGGTTAGAGGTTTTGGTTTAGCGTTACTGAACTTATTTTCAGCCTTCGTAGGAACCTTATTTTTTAGACAAATGACAATTCAGACAAGTGGTATGTTCACCTCCTCTGCTGCTGCTTCTGTGTGTATTGCAGAAGTTTACTAATCCATCTTTAATATTTTTTATGGCTATTTCATTTAGTTAAGCATTATACTTAGTTATGGTCTTGTTTCTCCTTTGAATAGTTCCCCAATCAAATTGCGTTAGGAATATTAGGCTGTTAACTAGCGAATCCAGCCCTAATAAAAGATGAAAGTCGTCTTATACAGGCAAAGGGCAATAATTCTTTCCCAATACCTCGCCCTGCCACTACCAGATGTGGCTAGTTTTAGCTTTGCCGCTGTTTCGGTAACATCGTACAGTTTATCCCCCGACAATCCATGCCAGTTTTGTTGTAATTTAATCATCCGTTATTTTTGGATTTATCGTGGATTAAACATTCTGCTGCAGGTTGGATATTCTTTTATACAATTTCCGCCAAATCTGAGGGAATTTGTCACCTTTTAAGAGCGCGTCACACCACGCAATCGTTGACCTCTGCAAGGTCATTACAAGTTAGCACGACCTTGACGTATATCGCTTGCTCCGCTCGTAACGGAGTTGGTTTTAGCAAGTTTTCAAGATGCTGCATTGCTAATTTATTTTGTTTTTATTCCCTTCTATGTAGAACGGTCAACTAAATACTTTAATGCACAAGTTCAAAGTATAATCTATAAGTTTCGAATGTGACACAGACCTTTAAGATTCCTTCGTTAATAATAGGGAATATATTTTTATTAGCGAGTTAGTAACTTGATGAATTGCTAATTTATGCTTTGCTTTCTCTTGTGTCCTTTCTGCAGAATGTCCCTAAAATGCTATAAAGCAACTTCAGATCATAGACGTCTGCAATGATTTTTATTTTTACTAACTATAAACCGTCTATGATACGCAGCGTCTGTAATGCGTGGTCAAAGGAAGTCTTTGCTGCCGTATTTGGTAGTTCATATATACTGAATTACTTATCTATAATTGTTTTCTCTTGGGTCGTTTCAGGAGAAATGTTTACTAAACGTATGAAATATTCGCTAAAGTCACTATCACACAAGTCAGGTTTCCTGATAGCTTTAGCTTCCGCATGCAGGGTAAACAAGCTGCATGCCCTTTATGTTGACCCGAATTATCTTCAGTTCAAATCGTAATTTCGGTGGTTCTGTTGACAGAGCCAGGCATTGTAGCCCACAATAGGTTACCCTCTTTCGGTAACTAAAGAGTCGTGCCACGCTCGCTCTCTTCCATAGTCTGGTCGAGAACACCAGCCAAGCAAGAGCCTGTTTGCGCTCTCAAGCACTGCTTGATAAGCCCAAGAGACAAATCGTGGCACTCACATACGCTTCTTTCATCGTGTGGTAGCCGGAACACAGGATATAACCCCTCATGTCCTTATTTCGTTGCTGAAGTGGGCTGTACGCTCGGTGTACTCGGACGTTTCATCAGATTTGAGTCGCCTCACGAAGACTACTGCGCAGACGCTTCGAGCCATCTGTCGGAGCCTCGCGCTTGAACGCAACGTTTCGATCTAAGATAAACTGACGGCTGGAATGCAGAGTCAGCCTTCTCGAGATTTTATCTCTCAAAGATTTGGCGTCGCAGAGAAAATCCTGACATCTGGTTGGTCCTGTGGCGGTAGCATAGACGGCCACGAGACACAATCAGATCAATCAACACAGCCTGTTAGCTTCGCTGGATTTGCCGGAGAAATTTTGTAGGTAAGAAGATTTAAATATTCATCTTCTTAGCCGTATGTTAGGGTCACAGGTCACGTGACCCCAGGCTATGTTGTTTTTGTAATTAGAAGCAAGGGTATTCGTTTACATGGGGAACCAACCATTATTCCCTAGCAAGATACCCGTGGTAGAAGTCCGATGCTCAGCATCCCCTCCTTCTATTACTTTTTCTTCTATCGTAATGTGATTGTGGTACGTATTCAAAGAAGAAAGCATATTTTTAAGTAAACTGAGTTTCTCCGAGAATTTTTACTCAATCACAATACTTAAAAACCCTCCCAACCACCCCGTCATGCGAGTATATCGCTCAGCTAACAAGCGACAGTTGGCGGTGGCACGGCAATTAGCCAACGGTTATTGACCATTCTCTTCGAGATAAACGAGAAAAGACGATTTGTTTCTTTTAGTAGGGCTGGAATCACGAGGTAGCAGGTTAATATTCCTAACGTACTATCATTCGGTAAGTGTTTTGGAGAAACATAATTTAGCTAAAAATATGCTTTCCTAGCTATTCGAATATGTGCGTGTGCGCTTGCTTTGTTAATTCGCATTCTGCAGCGATGCAGTTCAGATTTTATTGGACAATATTTACCTGGTCCAAACTTAACTTAAATATTGTTAATACCCTTTGTCAGATTTATCATCCGTTTGATATGTGGAAGTAACTGAAGCTTGGACAATATTTCAGTAAAGGAATGTAAGTTGTTTAACATGTTACCCAGCCCGAAAAGAAAAAGAGAAAGCTATAATAGAATAGAGCACCTAATCTCTCTACTTCAATAAAAATATTCCTATATTTAATAATTTGTGAATTAGGAGAACTGAGTCACGAGAGGACTCGTGCCATTAATTATATCGTTGTTAATGATGTGCCCCTTCAAGCCCTGGAAACAGTATATAGATTACTGTATCAATATATACATTTACTTTTACATTGCTCATCTGGGGTTAAATACACATGTTCAGTCTGTGAGTCTCTTTCGCACACTTACAATGTTTGCATCGCACACCCAAACTGGAACTATATGATGTGTGTGCGTGTGTGTGTTTTTGATTTTTAAACTAGCTTTAAGAATCTGAGTCATATTGATATGATGTCTGCAGTGTGACAGTTTATAGTGATGTCTCGCACTGGGGCATCAGGCAGCAGACATGTGACATTATCTCCCACTCCGTCACATTATTCTTTCCAGTTATAACACTAACCTCCTAAAGCTGAGCGCCAATCGAAGCAGCTGTTGGTATCATTTTTATAAGTATTTGGTATGACTCGGCTGTGGTACGAACCCGCATCCGAGGCGGACGCTCTAACCACTTAGGCCATCGGAACGGTAGGCACCATTTTTAGTTGCAACAAAAATGACTTTTCGTGAAAGTACAATGTTAATATGACCTGCCATCCTGGAAATGCAGTAATTACAAGATTTAGAAGCCCACCAAGGTGGCAGACATATAAAAGTCAGATCAGCACCATGTTCATTTCCACCAAATAGACATCATTAGAATTCCTTTCGTTGAAACTCTATGCTGATGTGACCAGTTATTCAGAAGAAACGTTGATAAGATTTTCAAGATCGCCATTGTTGTGGCCATACTGGGCTTCAGATGGGCATCAGTTTCATGTTGGACAAATCAAACATCATAAGAAGTCTTCTAGTGAAAACCCCATGGCAATATTCATTTCAAACAGGAGGTGCTATATATATAATTAATTTGGATCGTGTGTGACCTTTGTCCGTAAATGAGGGTAGGAGTTTGTTCCTACAGTACCTGACTAATGTGGATTTGAGTTCAGGATGTTGATATTTTCCTTGGAAATTCTATGTTCTACCTGATTTTTGTTAGGTTATTTGTTAAATTTTAAGTAAACAGACCTGACCTTGATGGGAAAATGATCCACATCATGGTCATCTTATTATATCTTAGGTTTATATAACGGTTGTGATTTACACAATTATTAATTCCCATCTTGACATCAGTCTTTGTGGAATTAATTTTAATGGTGTTCAGTTATATTTTGAGAGGAATTATTTAGTTAAATTATTCATTGAAATTACAAAATGCTCATTGACTTTTCGGACTTAAACATTGCTTTCGGATTATTAAGGACTCATTCAAAGATATTCTGGATTAAATTATTGTGATACATCAAGGCTATTGGGACATCATCACATTCAAGAGAATGGAATTCATTCATAACACCGCTGGAACTCATTTGGAACACTATCATTTTTTACTTTTGATAAAGCTTTTAGGGTTAATTGAGATTCAATTCACAATAGTGTAAGTTCCTCTTAAGTTTTCAATTTATAACTTAGAGAATTAAATTATTTGTTCACTTTTTTAATTACTTGCTGATTTTGCTTAGTCTCTTACTTAGTTTAAGACCACAGAGTCCTAACATAAACATTTTAAGTTGGCCACTGTAGCCAGACAGTTTTGACATCAGATCAGCATCGTATCCATTTTGGACCAACTCGTTACCATAAGTCTTTTAATTAACAACCATTGTTGACATGGCCATCCATTAAGAAGACGTATCGATAGCAAGAATTTCAAAATGGCTGTTATGGCAGCTATATTAGAAACCAGATCGGCACGATTTTCATTTACATTTAACTAGACATCATAAGAAGTCGTACAGCAAAATCCTCATGATGATATAACTATACATGCAGGTGGTGAGTAGCTGTAAGATTTCCAAAATGGCTGCCATGGAAGCCATATTGGATATCAGATCACCACAATTTTCCTTTACAACAAACCCGACATCATTAAAAAATCTTTTAGTGAATATCGAATCCTAATATGATCATTTGTTCAGAACAAATGATGATAACTACATTCTCAGGATGGTTATATTGGCTGGGACATTAGCTGTACATCAGCTTACGCTTGGAATTACTGAGTATTTCACTCACAGAAATGGGTATTTTTTCATGTTATGTGAGAAAATTAACATTTCCTGCTCATATTTATAAATGTCTTCTAACAGAATTCGTAATTCAAAGTACTTTGGGTAATGTGAATACCTGTTATATAATATTACGACTTTAGACAGATTCTGAAACAAAGAAACTACCTAGTCGTGAATTAGCCATTGAGTTACGGTCAAACTCGCGGTTAATACCTTTGAAGAA
>JAECUM010011585.1:0-20270 GCA_016617855.1 Megalonaias nervosa | reverse complement strand
ATTTTTTCATTGATGAAATTTTTTAAATTTTTCAGTACCATATGAATACTGACGTGTTTTAGATTGTCTTTTAACAACTGTTCCTTTAGATCACCAAAATCGATTAAGTTTTCAGAATTACCGAAGGCTCGTTCTATGCAAATATTGAAGAAATCCCAGACATAACCACATTGTGACTAAAACAACTTTCAATATTTTGTTTAGGCGTCTTATTTGTATGATTGAAAACTACATATTTTGGAAATATCACGATTAGTTCGATTGTACGTGCCTCGAAAATGATCGTATATATTTTGTAGTGTCTTAGGCATTCTTCGACACATGGATCCTTCAGTGCTCTTGGATGTATTTTTGCAATCAAAGTGCTGCGATTTGTATTAATTTTATTAAAGCCTTTGGGCATATATTTCGTTATCGATGATATACAATAATCAAATAATCAGCAAGGTGTGCGATATGTCTCATTTTGAAATACAGTCATAAAAGTTTATTTGCTGACATTTTTTTGGTGGGAGAGAAGACGGAATAATCACGGTATTTCGATATCAGATAACGTAGACTATCTTGTGACAGATCATCGACCCGAAAAATACAGACGTAGGTGACAATGAGGAACGGTACTGCGGCAAATCTCTCGCTCAAAAAACAAGGACCTCGATAGGAAGAAGGATAGAAATTCTGTTCCATTCTGACTTCAGCAATGTTAGACAAGGCTTCACAGCATCATGGATTACAGGTTCAAAATGCGTTCTACCATTTTGGCGAAATTAATGTTCATGTTTTTAGACGTTAATATACTTAGCATGCCTTTCCTCAAAACTTGTGAATGATCATTCATGTATAAGCACTATGTATTGTGCAGTAACATAACTAGAAAAGCCACAGTTATTTGAAATGCGTAAAATAACCGGCTAACAAAATAGATTACTTAAAATAAGAATTAAGACTACAAAATGATTGTATTTATTATTCATTTAGTATACTGCTCTCTCGTTTCCATAGCAACAAAACTGTAGTCGGACTGAATGCAAGTTAGGGACTTAAAGTACAATCACAATGAAAGTTCTTGGTTTTTTCCAATATGGTTTCTTTTCTTATGCTGAATTCTTTTATCCACCTATCTTCTTGAAATTGTTTCCTTTCCAGAGAGATTTCATTGAAAAAAAGTAGAACCCGCTTCCAAGAAGTAAATCATCCATTCATATCACAAATTAGAATGAATGCAAGATGATATTTTTATTGGGAATATCAAAATATCAGAAGATAATGCATGTGCAGAGTAGCGTAAAGATTCTTGCTGAGAAACATTCTGCTCCTTATGTGGATTATTTTATTTTAATTAAATAATTTTTAAATTTCTTTTTAAACATATATACATATTCAAGTGTGAAGTGTATTTATTATAAGCATCTATTCTAAGTTCATGGGTGATGATTGAATAATGCCACATAGTTTATTCGACATCATTTACAAATGTAGTGTGCGGATATGAGTTCACAGACACGTCCGGAGAACTTACTGGACCAAATAATGCGTTGGGATATCCTGAAAACCAAAACTGCACATGGAACATCCGAGTTCACAACGGTTACAGACTGTTACTCACCCTCAACGTTACCAGTTCCTTGGACTGGAACATTTCCACACAGGATTACATTCAGGTAAAGACGTTCAAGGAAAAGCGGATGAACATTGTGTATATTTTGATGAATGATATAAATAGTTACTTTACTTAGGTTCGATTCAAATCTTGCAATATATTATTACCAACAACATTTGAAAATTTGAAAGCGTTAACATGTCTGATAAAAATAAATAGAGAGTGTTAGTCATTTTTGTCAGAATATTATACGCTATTCTTGTGAAGAGAAAGAAATGTCTAAATGTTTGTTTATGAATTTAGTTCGGAAAGGCGTTTTAATTACAATTATCAAAAATAAATATGTGTGCTTCTCGGCTGTGAATGGGATATAAATTATAACTTGCAGGTCTTGTTATCATGAGTTGCTCTACATGTCAATAAAAAAGAAATAATATTATTCATACATATAGAGGAATTATACACAATATTTTTAAACAATATACCTTTGCAGTTGTCAGAGTGGCAGAATGAAACAGCTTTAGCGAAAGCCAAATTTTACTCCGGCAGCTTCACTTTTGAATTCTATAATTCGATAGCAATTTCCTTTCCCTCGGATAATGACTCACACACTGGAATGCATTTAATGCCTCTTGGACTTCAAGTGAGTAATACTGTATTCCTGTCTGTTCGACCAATCTGTCAGTCAATCAGTAAATGAATCCAGTTTAATGCACGTATATATCTAAGTATCTAGTTTCCGTCATTTGCCTTTATATGAGTGTTTGTGCTGATCTGGTTTTCTGTATGTATTCGTTTGATCATATATCTGTGCCTCATTTGATATATGTATGTATGTACGTATGTACGTACGTACGTATGCATGTATGTACTTGCTAGCTCCTGCCTTATCTACCTATTCTGTGTAAAACCAACGACTTCAACATCCACAGATCTTGGTGGAACACACTGAGTATCCTCTGTACACATGAACAAGACAGGAAGTATACAAACGTCTTCACCAACTGGCATGCTGACGATTGTACCTAAGGACATGATTATGATACATATTTTTCAAAGATTTGCATCAGATCATTGTTGCCGCATGGTCATTGCTTTTTGAGGCTATCAGTCTCTGTGTTCCTATTAGGTAGTGTATGAAAAGATTCCAAAAAATGAAAAGAGTGCACAGCTTCAGAAGTATTTGTTATTTGCCGTTCCATTTCATATGAATCTGACGTGAATGGTATTGTTTCTTCTGATGTAGATGATATTGTTGCAGACATATTAATGCGTGTGTATCATGATTTATCGTAAGGTACATTTTATTTCGTGACCGCTCAGTAGTTATAATTTAAAGACGTTGCCTTTCATTGTCAGGTTCGTATTCGTCTTAATTGATGCGGCCAACATAGCCAAGCAACCAATGGCTTTAATTCGGTTGGTTTCACACTGAAAGTAAAGTCACAGATAACTTTCCGTGGGTTGTCTTTCTGCGGCTGTATCTTAGTTATTGTTTAATTGTACATGGCAGTTTTTCGCTAAACTATTCTAGTTCAGAATATCTCAACTCCTCTTCTTATAATATGTCTGCTGTATTTTTACTTCATGTTTCGTTTCCCTAGCATTATATGCGTTGCTTTGGAAATTGTAACGAGAGCAGAAAAGGCAAGGAAGCTGACATGGACATTTATAAAAAGTGAGAAAAACATAAGTCCTAGCATAATATCGTCGACTGGACATATCTGAAAACTCACCCCTGCACATGGCAAAACTGAAATTTAAACCGGATCTCAATATAATGCAAAACGAATTCTATTCCACTGAATGACTTTATTTTCAAATGTTTCCTTCGCTGAGAATTTCGTTTTGCATGGAAATATCTTCAGAGCCATTGTTTATTGTAGCTTTGTTTTGTTTTGGGTTTTTTTTTCAATATGTCCAGTTAATAAGAACTTAAATACAATAACAATCTCTTATTTTGTTTCCGGAACATAAACCTCAATGATCTTCTAACGATTTTTCATTCTTTTAAGAAACCTTCTTTCATCCATATATTATTACGGCTCTGTGGTCTTAACGTGAGTAAAAGAAAAAGCAAAACCAACAAGTTTAGTAACATTCAACGAATAATTTATTTTCCCTAGAATACAAATGTGCAACTTCAATCGAAACAGTTTTGTGAACTAAATTGCAAATAATCCTAAAAGTTCTATCACAAGTCCAGAAGTATATAGTGTTCCGAATGAATTCCATTATTGAAAGTGCTGATATTTCAATTGTCTTGGACGAGGTCATGTTCCAACAGTCTTGATGTATCACAATGATATAAACCAGAATGTCCTTGAATGAATTCACGACCATCCCAAAAATAGTGATTTAGTCCAAAATGTCAATAAGCACTTTGTAATTCCAATAGATAAATTTTAAATAAATTATTCCTCTCAAATTATATCTGAAAACAAATAACAATGATTTTAGAGACTGAACGTAAAGTAGGAATGAAGAATTGGACTCATGGTCTTCTTTATATACAGACTATCACTTGACGTATGACCCAGGTTATATCGAATAGAAATGTATACCGAATTCGGTAACACGGTCAGGTCTGTTTACTTAAATTTTAGCAAACAACCAGACAAAAATCAGTACACCATATAATTTCCAAGGGAAAAACCAAGAACCTAAACTCAAACCACATAAACATGTTATTTACAAATGATGATCATCTTAAAGTAGAATCTACAATCATGGACAAAAGTTAGCTATGTAATATTTTGTTTACGAATAACCCGTACAATATAAAATCATGGACCAAAGTTAAACACAAACGAAATATATACGTTATCCTATGTGATTTGCTTTCCATTATATACAAATATACAAATAGAATAACCGTCCATATGAATACGTATTAATACCTAAATGCACCTGCATTTTAGCTTGCAGAAAAACTGACAATACGAACGTTGACACCTCTATACCTGATGAAACTCTTGATATGAAGCATACGAAAAGTTCTTATTCAGTGGCAGGCAAGTATAAATCAACATATATCCTTATCTCATCAGAAATACTATCGTATTAGTCACATATAATCGCATTGCTATTGAAATCAGACGTACAATTGAGCTCATCATTTGATGCTTATGTGCGCTTGCTTTTTCGCTGCCTAAATTAATCATGCTAAGACATCTCAGCTTATATAATTTTCACCTTTGATGGTACCTCCATTAAACATGATACTTATGCAGACTTTTAGCCAATAAGTTCCATGCGCTTATTAGTTTTCAGATAGCTACATCTTGAGAACTATTTTTTTCCAAACACTTAAGGCTTTTCCTACCTTCATCTTCTTTGGCTCCTACTGTACTTAGTTACATCAACCTTACCTTTGCGCCATTTGAACTAAACTTATCAATTTGGACATTTGAATAAATCCATGTGCAGATCGATATATATTTACTAAACATGAGTCCCTGTAAAATATTTTTAGTGCAATGTTGACTTGTTAGTTGAATCCAATATTTGATGGAAGGGGTCTATTCTAAGTTATAACTTTATATGTTTTGCTAATTACTGTACTGTGTTTATTTCATTTTATATTACACACACACGTCTCCCAATATGATATATCTTTACTCCATCTTTCTTATTCCAGCTCTGTTTTTGATGCATTTTCCCGGTGTAATGACAGCGCTGCGGTCCTAGAGTCGTTGTTTTACAACATATATAAATTACATAATGCGTGCGATTTTAGATGTAGTTAATTTAAAATAATAATCATTCAGGACCAAAATGAGTTAATTTTTTGATATTCAGTACCATACATATAATTCTGAAAGAAAACACTATCAAGTGAAAGGCGATGAAATGGTAATGATGAAAGAAAGAGAATCTTGTCTTAAGAAAACAATGGAATTGTGATATCCATTAAAAGACTGATCAGAAATAATGCGTATGCTAACAAAGACAAACTATACAGTTTAAGTTCCTGTATAATTAAATATTGAATTATGCACACTTTGCTACACAGAGCAGATCAAATCTGCGTAATTTTCCTACAACACTTCCATTGTTATTGAAATTCTTCGATAAATAATAAGCATAAGTGATGAAATTATTAGTTAAATACAAATGTTAATATATTTATTCAACTGAAAGGAAAAAGACTTCCTTGTAAATACTTCCTTATAAAGTAAATATTAAAAATCGCTCTACAGTTCTAGTCCCAAACTGAAGCAGTGTTGGAAATCGCCGTACAGTTCTTGTCCCAAACTGTAGCGATATTGAAAACCGCTGAACACTTCTAATCCCAAACCGTAGCGATACTGGAAATCTCACTATAGTTCTAGCCACAAGATGTATTTGCTTGCAATGCTAATTATTATTATTATTATTATTATTATTATTATTATTATTATTATTATTATTATTTAGATGTTATTCTGCAAGCAGCGGTAGGACCACTGGCCATGGTTATCTTTATGATTCTTTTGCTTCTGATTCTTAAAGGAAGATCGTAAGTATGGCTATCTTTATTCATGTTTTGAGGTATAGCTTTCTCCTTCCAGAGAATGGACACAGCCACTAACATGTAGACAGTAACTTAAACCTTTTATTCCTGTAGTACTCACAATTTGCTGATCTTTTCACATATGTTATTGTTCAGTAATGAAGGAATATTTGACTTTAACAAAATTCTGACAAATATCTTACACCAAGTATAACACACACACATACACACATACACTGATATGCCGTGAATCCAATAAATGATTCAGGTTTGAATGGTTTTCAGCTTTCTGTGATATTGTCCTTACTGGGATGAATTCCTTTATTTCTTTTAGCTTGTAATGACCCACAAACTAACATTGCTTTAACATGTTCTTCATTGAATAAGCAGTATATCAGCAACGTCCTCATTAATCAATGTTAAATCTATCAAAGAGCTAGAAAGGCTTCTTTAGGAACACGGATTATATTTAATATATGCATTTTTCTTCTTCTGTCCAGAGTATGGTGTTTTGAAATGCAGAAAAATAAGGGTCCACAAGACACAAAGGAAACTGGATTGGAGATGGTAAACCTTACAGACATGGGTATTTTAGAAAAGAAGCTACGATGTAAATTGAATTTCGGTCAAACAATAGGGTTCCAACCAAACACTTTCCTTCCCAGGCTTCCTACACCCCCTATGATTAGAGGCTCTCTAAGCTCAGCTGGCGTTTCTGAAAGCATGGGATTCGAAAACAATGACTACGATTCTGTGAATGATGATAGAACTAAAGAATTATACCTATCCATTATAGGGGAACATTCTACGTATGCAGCGTGGAAAGAGGTTGCACGAAATGAAGATGAAGATCAATGTATAAATACAATTGGATCTGGCGTACATGGTATTGTTTGCACTGTTGGGGATGATATTGTTGCAGACACGCTAAAGTGTCCGGGACGACCTGGTGTGATGGCTTTCACAGACACGGATTGTACCAATAATACGTTACTAAACGAAGGGTACATAACTTCAATAACGCTTGATTCCTCCTCAAGAACAAGTTCGTCTGACCTTGATTCGTACTATTTTGAGTTAAAAGTCGATGTACATCATAAGGTAGATGATTAACTGACAACCTTGGCGACAAAACTCAAAATATTTTCCTTACTCCTGTATTATACACAATGGTATCGAAAAGTCTTGAGCTATGCATTTCTGTACAAAAGTAAGCATACAAGTCAAAAGTGACCATTGCCCTTAAAGTAGAGTATGTGAATGGTAATATGGGAGTCGTTAAAAAGAGTGGACTGGACCTAACATCAGAGTAGTACTTATAATTTCAAGTGCATTTTAATAATGACATAGATCTTATACATAGCGGCATGTCCACGATTCGTATACTACAACGATCATGAAACCCTCGACTCATTCACAAAGCAAATACGTGTGATAGAACATTGGACGTGTATAATAGTAACCTGCCCTCATTTTTCTGAACGGTTTTTGGTCTGACATTTTGCAGCAATTTTTTTTTTTTAAATTTAGTATTGCCATTTATTCCTGCAAGAAATCCACATATATATCCACACTTGTCGTTGCAATATTCATTCGTTTAATTCAGAGAAAATGTACCCTTGTGACATCCTTTGCAAGCTGCAACAAGTAAAGGAGAAAAATAAAGAATATAAAACAACTTATCATATTGAATGTTAAGTATACTTAATTTTATTTGAAGCTAAATTCTATATATGTTTCTAATTGAGATACAGCTTCCTATAAAATTGTTATGAACATGTAATTTGTATTGTGTGTTGACTTTTGTTCCTGTTTATATATTATGTATTTTCATATGTAGAGTGATTAACCCGTGTCCACTAATAACGGTAGGAATTTGGGTCTACTTGTCTAATGACCTTTTTGTAAACAAAATATTACAAAACTCATTTTTGTCTATGAGTATAGATTAAATTTTAAGGTAATTATTACTTTTTGGTAAACATGCCTGCTTGATTTACGTTCAGGAATCCCTGGTCTATCTGATCTGTGCCATGTTCTTTATTAAAATTTAAGTAAAAGATCTGATCTTGCTTTTAATTTAGAATGTTCTGGATATGATCTTTTGACCCTCATCCTGATCCTCTTATTGTACCGCGGGTTTTATATTAAGATTGTGTACATAAGAATTAATAATTCGTATCTTAGCATAATCAACCTTTAAGCTTTGTTCGGTTTTAATTGGCAAGGATTTAAATTATTCTTTATAATTACAAGATGCTCATCGATCATTTCGGATTAAATCACTAAGATCATAGAATCGTCACAAATCGAAAAACCACAGCATATTGCTCAGAGAATTGAGAAAATTCAATCAAACTCAGTTTTGTTTCGTTTTAGATTACGATTAATGTGATATTTAGATTACTTCCATTGTTACGGTTTCAAGTGCATGGACGTAGGATTACATAATTACAGATTGTTATAATTCGTTTTGTTAATCCTAATCAGGATAACAAAAGACAATCGAAAAGGAACAAGACACTGCGATTTCCTGTTTGTTTCAGATGGCCCTTTGCGAAACTGAATCGACACAAATGCCTCTTCGTTATTTTGTAAAAAATGTGTTCCTTATGAGAAAATGGAGACACCCTGAATGATCGCTGGTTACGAGTGGTCAGCGAAGTATCAAATTGTTCTTCCTAAGTCATATCATAAAGAAATTCTTAGCTAAGCCCATACAACTCCTTTGGCTGGTCACTTGTGAGTCTATAAGACTTATCATAAGATCGTGAATCAATTGTATTGGACAAAAGATTGAATGCGATGTTTTTAAACACTGTAGATCTATTTATACTTGGAAACTGGTAGGAAAACCGAATGAGAAGATACATAAGGCACATCTGCAACCTATTCCTGCATTTGAAGAACCATTTAGCAGAATAGCGGTAGACTGTTTCGGTGCCGTATCTGAGTCAGGCAACTAATAATTGTTGACCCTAATGTGTGCGTCCGCAATATTTCCTGAGGCAATTCCTTTGAGGAATATCAAAACTAAAACCATAAGAAAAGCTTTGGAAAAGGTTTTTAAATTATCTGGCCTTAGACTATCTGTCCAGTCTGATCAAGGGTGAACTTTTATGTCTGGAATTTTCCAGCAAGTTATGCATGAATTAAGCATCCAACAGTTTAAGTCTCCTCCTATCACTATGAAAGTCAAGGCTTTAGGACGAGTTCATAAAACTTTAGAATACCATGCAGTCGTTTTACGTTGATACAGGAAAGGTTTGGTATGAAGGTGTTCATTTACTGTTGTTTGCTGTCATAGGCAGGTAATCAGTTCAGGAATCATTAGGTTTAAGTCCTTTTGAACTAAGTTTTGTACAAACTTGCTGGGACCACTGAAGTTTTCGAAAGAGAAACTTCTTTCAACCGAAGATTCAGAGTTTAATCTTTTTGATTATGTCCCTGATTTCAAATATAATAAGGCTTGTGAAGTAGTAAAATTATTTTTACTCTACTCAGTCAAAAATGAAGTTAAGGTATGGCAGAAATACAGAGGAAAGGAGCTTTCAGCTGGGTGATTGAGTTCTGGCTCTCTTGCCCATAGCTCAGAATCCTCTTCAGGTAAAGTACTATGGTTTTTATAAAGTTACAAAGAAAGTAAGTGACGTAAATTATATCATTAATACTCCCAGGAGGCGAAAACAGAAACAACTTTGCCATTTAAATATGTTAAAGAAGTTAGTTGATAGAGAAAGCCCTGTTAACCATTCAGTACATTTAGCTCTACCTGTCCCACACAGTGAGGATTGAAACGATGTCATGAAACCAGACTGTAGAGATTTTGGAGTCACCAATCTTCGGAATTTAAACATATTCAAACTTTCATATCTACAACCACAACAAAAGAGTGAACTGTAAACAGTTATTATGTGAATATGAGTACTTTTTTCAGATGTTCCAACAAAACAAATAAAACCTACCATGCTGGTGAAATTGTTGATTCCACACCTGTGAAACAGAATCCATACAAGCAGAAATGTGTGAGAAAAGAATTTGAAAAATTGCTGGAAAATGATTTCTTAGAACACCAAACAAAGTAACTGGAGTTTACCAAGTATTCTAGTGTCAAAACCATTTCATACTTTCCACATATGTACCAACTTTGGAAAAGTAAACAGTGGCACTAAAGCATATTTGTTTCCAGTGAAAAGAATTGATGACTGCAATGAATAAATTGGAAATGAAAATATGTTATAAACTTTGACAGTTTGAAAGGATCCTGGCAAGCTCTACTCATAAAAAACCAAAGAAAATTACAGCATTTGGATTTCCAGATGGATTGTATCAATATAAAGTAATGCCATCTGGTATGAAAGACTGTAACTGGTCTAGATAATTGTGATACTTACATTGGTGACGTCATCAACTACAACTACAAGCACTCCATTACATATCAATTTTCTAAATATTTCTTAAATTTTCCCTTGTCAAACAGCAATGGGCCCATTTCAGAACAGTGTCTTTATCGTATCTAACAAATATTGTTTGGTATTTCTCAAGTTCTGATACCTCCGAATCTGTGAGTAGCACATCAAACGCCGAGTAAGGATCTTATTCAACGAGAAAAATCACATACCTTTTTCTGTGTTTCGATTGCTCATAAACAACTTGACAGCGTCGAATAAGAAGTTCATATTTAAGATATTAGCTCTGACGATTCTTCTTATTTCGTCCGCCATTTTATTTCAGTATATTAGATAAAAGTATTATGTATTAGATGTCTCAAACAAATCTTGTTTGCGAAAAGACTGTTAGATTTTTACGCCGATATTGATCGTGATACAGCGGATCAGCCAGCAAATCAGAATTTGACAAATTCCAATAACAGTCAGCATGACGAACATCTCAAATTTGATCTAGAAACATATCTATTTCCTGTTATTGAGGATACATTTGCAGATGAGCCAGGTATAGTGCAAGAAGATGAACAAATTTATATCGCAGCAAAATCGCGGTATAATGTAAAGCCTTTAATTTTACCGTCCCTGAGAATCAGATATTCTGGGAGTTATTAAAGCCATTCATTAACCGTGGACAGTTAGAAGTTTATGGCAGACGAAAAATATAAAATTTGATTTTCTATTTGTTAAGATTTTTAACTTGATGTGAAAGTGCGAGTTACACTCTACGCGAAGACAATATTTTATATGGTTCTACATAACCAGTGAAATGTAAGTCTGTCTTTTTGAAACACGAAAAGATTTACAATGACTGGATCGTTGAATACTATGCATCTGACCAAATATTTTTTTATTTCACCAGTTGGTATCTAGCTATTAAAACTATCGCCACAGCCTCTCCATTTTTCTTGCTATCACTCGCTCGATAATAAATATATCCTGCTCTGTCCGCTGCAGCTCCTGTTCGCAAAAACTTCCAATAATTTCTTCTCCGGGATTATTCACCCGGGATAAATCTTTCAGCTTATACATCACAGGTATTGTTGTTAAAATGTTATCCACAACAAATCCTTCCTCTGTCCAGTTAGGAGCGAATCCTTTTTCAAACGTTTTTGCACTAGTGAAGATCTAACTCTATCACGCACGCTACACTTGTGTCTTCGATACATATTCTAGTTCGCCAGTATTGGATTATTTACAGCTTCATTTGGTGACATTCCAAGAGTTTTATGTTTTGTGTAATTGTAATCCGACACGATCTTTGGCAGATCGTCAACATATCTGTTAGTGTCTTTGGCTGTACGTTGCTTGTAAATCTTCTCTTTCAGCGTGCGATTAAATCTTTCGACAACGACACTTTTCCCTTCGTTTCCGGTGATATATTTGATGATGTCATTTTGTTCCAGAAACTGCTCAAATTGTTTATTAAAAAAATCTGCTTCGTGGTCTGTCTATAACTTATTCTGTTTTCGTTCTGTGCTGGCAATAATATCTCTCAATGAATAAGCTATAGACTTACTTGTCTTATCTGTAACAGGCACATTAAACGCGTATTTAATAAAAATATCAACTACATTCATCAGGTACCTTTTATTGTCATTATGCTTTGCAATGTGCAACATATCAGCTAGATCTGTTGCCCATATATCATCAGGTGAGTTGACAAAAACTCTTCGTCGTGGAAACTTTCTTTATTAGGTTTGTGAAGTTCATGTGCGAGACCGCTCTGCACTCCGTCGTCATAAAGTACAATTTTACCGAGTCCTAGTTTATATTTCGCTCCAATGACACCTTGTACCAGCTTACGATCAATTCTCTCTCTTATTCCCTTCGATCTCATATCGCTTAGCTCATTAAGCATAATACGGTTACAACCAGCTTTATCGTTTTCGTTGTCACGGTAACATATATCATGTCGCATTGCGATGTCATCGACCTGATTGTACTGCTCCTCCTTCGGGATAGGATTGTCATTTTGATCAAGCTGTTTGTCGAAAGAATTCCAAGGACCTCTATACTTGTTGTATGGCAGGGTCCATACGTGTTTGGGTTTCGGTAATTTGCCAATTAACTTGTGAATATCTAAGCCGGATCGGAGTACAGCCCGTTGATTGCAACACTGACAGAAAGTTACTATTCTATCTTGCTTGCAAACTGGCCTTACATTTTTGTTATAATTTAATCGTCCACTAAAATAGTATTAGAAATTCTTGACATTCCCTTACCTCCTGGTAATAGTGAGTAACGTTTGAGAAGCATACTCTTTTTCCGGCCACAGGCAGAACAGATATTTTTTTATCATAAGTCAATTATTGTTAGTAGTTTCCATAGTTTCATTTGCATTTTCCGTTTAGTTCTGCATTTCAGGCAGTACGTAGGCATTGTTATATTTGCTTATTGGATAAAATTGCAATGTTGTCGTTTTCCAAGCTTGGTTAAGTTGTAAATTGTAATATAAATTTCAGAAAATCACCCGCAGACTGGGACATATGTTTGATAAACATAACGCAGTAATATTCCTACTGCCTGTAGTTGATTAGATGAATAAATGATTTTTTTTTGTACTTTGGTGACGATAGAACGTACTGTTTGATAATATCATTTGGTGGTAGCCCAAACGAATCAGAATAGTTGTTTTTATAAAGAGCTACACAATGCTTACCAGATCCATCGTTAAAATTTTGAATATTAATTACACAGCTTGCTGCAGCTGGCAGAGAGTGAAGTGATAGCTCATCCCTTGAAAATACTCCTTGAAATCCATTGACATCCTTCATGTTGTCTAGATTCTCAAAGTTGTTCAACGGATGGATCGCAGAGTGTTCTACCTCCTGGTACCGCGTAGGAGTAATCCTCTCCCACCCCCATTCCCAGCAGATTGGGAAGTAGACTTCCTGCTATTACTGCTAGCAACGGTCCTATGAAGCCACCTTGGCGAGCTGCTTTCCGGTTCGTCTTTTTTATTTTAGTTGTTTTACGTTTCTTTGCTGTTTTACGTTTCTGAACGCTTCGTGTTTTGGGCATTGTTGATTATAATCGTTCGACAAAAGTGAAATGCTACACTAACTGTTTAATTCCATCGCCAAACACATCCGCCTTTGTGGCACCTGATATGGCACCCGAGGCAACAGCTATCCCCAACGTGCCTAGTTCTGGTAGTAATTTGGGTTGAAACGTTGTTGCAATAGTTGCATGTAGAGGTCCCAGAAATCCACAGGGGATCGCTTGCGATTTAGACATTGCAGTAACTTGTGCTGCTGATAAATTTAAGATAAAGGATTTTGCAGTCCTATTTTATTGATTTGCCGCTGTGTCAGCATTAGTTTTGATCGCAGAACTCCAGCACTCGGGGTTCTGAAATCTGTCTTCCGCGAAACAGACTGTCGTTTAATAATAGCTTGTGTTAGTTCTTTTTTACTTGTCCCGGGCAATAAATTCACTTCATGCACAATGTTTTTCATTCTGTATTTATTTTTCTTCTGCTGGATAAATTTTGTATTGAAGTAATTCCGCCGCTTGTTAGAGGATCAATATATTCTGCCCGCTTTTCTGATTAAGCATTTCAAGTGCAGAAGACCTGGTAGTTATTCTTAATCAGAAAATCAGTACATTCCCACTGCACGCTTGTTTGATAAAGTTATATCACCCACATTAAAGCTTGGACTGTCATCCTGCCCTTGGTAGAATCTATCGTTAAGAATCTGCCAGATACAATTAGCGCGTAAGCATAATACACCTTATCTGGAGCAGCTTGAGCCTGTCCAAGTGACCACGTGACTTCAATGTCAAAATTTGGCCCGATAGCTCGTTCGCTATGCTTACTGGCATCAAAATGAAATATCGGATAAAACGTTCTAAATTCTTTCGATTGAAATTTGAGATCCACTATCAGCATCTTGATATTTTGCATAGCTTCCATGAGGTACATGTAACCTCGAGATACGTCTCTGTCAGCTAGCGCTGCAGCATCAGCTGCAAAGTCACATTCGATCGCTGAATACTGCTTAAAATTTATTCTGACAAATATTCGTCTGACATCAGGACTATCAAATACAGAATTGTTTTGAAGCTGACTTCAACGTCCATTCTGTCGTTGAAACACAAAAACTACATGCTCGCTGGGTGATATATCCGCCATGTGTTATTAATCGAATTCAGTATTGCGGTTTGATAAACTTTGTTTAGCATAAAATTTATTTGTTTTGTGAATACTTTTAGCATCGTCTCAAGCTCTATTGATTTGTTAATAAAGGGAACGGCACGTGGCATTCACAACCCCAATCGTGAAATTATTAATTGTGCATCATCACCACCAGCTCGCATAAGACAAATTGCTTGATCAAGTATAAGTGAATGTTTTATCCCACGAAATACCTTATTATAGTCTCTGCAAAATCCGAATATTGTGCTAAGCGGCAGCATCATAATGATTTGATGTGAGAAGTCTGTAAATGTTCTTCGTTTAGCGTAACCTTTGTTGTACGCTTTATTTCTAGTATTTATCATACTTATTATCTTGTTTTCTATGGCTAACATTGCAGTTCCATCAGCTGCAGCACCTGGTGCAGTAATTCCAAGAAAATTACAAACTGCTGTCAGCAAAGTCCTTGCTGCAGCTGCATTTGCGTCAGCAGATGGTGCAGTAATTCCAAGAGACAAAGCGTTTGTTATAAGAAAAGTTCTCACTAAAGCTAGATCAGAAGCATCATCAGCACCAGCTGCAATTCGTTAAGATAATTAAATTCGTTTGAAGTAACATCTCCGGTATCTTTTAACCACATCATATTTGTTGCAACAGATCTCTAGTAATCATCGCTAAACTAAACTATGTTAAGAATAGTACTTGCAATTGGTAGGTGTATAGAAATATCTTCTACAGTTTGATTAGCTAGATGATATCTGGCGTTTCTAAATAAACTCCAGCCGTTATTAACAAGTGTCACTTGTGTACCAGCAGGTACCACTGTACTAGCTGCTGTTCTTATACTTCCTCGTACTTCAAGTACAGCTTTATGTGGTAGCTGAAAAACGTCCTCGTCTCTTGTATTAAAAGTTCGAATCCCCGTTTTGTTAGGTTCGTTTGAATTTTCATCTATATATTCAACATACTCAAATTCCGTTGTTGAGTAATCTGTTGATATTTCCTCTTTCAGGTCAAGGTAACTTTTGACAGACATTCTTTATCTGTTATTTGCAGACAAAAATTAGAACGTCGCAATATCTGGTCGAATGGGTCTAGTTTTATTTACTAATTTTCTAATAATTTCTTCGCCTGGTGGAGACAGCAGGTTTTTGTCGTTTTTATCAGCACTTTAGTAGTTACTGATGTTGTTGACATTTCAGAAATTGCTTGTTTTATATCCTTGCGCTTACGATAGGTACAGTGGGTGGTCTGCCCTTATTATTATCAACAATCTTCTGTCTGTCCAACAGCTGAGACTGCTGCAGTAGAGGTTAATGTAGCAAGAGCTTTTGATGCGTCTAACGCGATAGGCGCTAATATTGTTTTGCAATTCCAGGTATATTTTCAATTATTTTAGAGAATATATTTCCAAAGAATCCTTCTACGATATTTCTGTGATAAATATTTTGTTGCTTCATTTTGTTATACAAAACTGTCCGATAAAATTGACTGTGATTAGTTAACTAATTGTGGTGAGCAGAATCACTGACCTCAGGTGCAGTTAATATGTTACAATTTCGTTATTGAGATTTAGCTGCCGGCTCGATTGATCAGTCAATGTCATCGGGATAGCAGATATTTGATTTTCAACACTAACAGGATAGTGGAATAATTATCTTAGATTTACTTGCATTAGCGATAAAGGTGGTACATCTGGACTAAAAGAATGAATAGCTTGACCTTGACTGCCACGTGCTGTGTACTACCCGCTGGCAATAAAGCAGCTTGTTAAAATCGAATTTACGTCTGTTGTGTCCACGGGTGACTCGCCATCTTATGAAATTCAAGCACTTTGCGATTCAGCAGAACCGTCTTGTTTCCTAGAAAATCCTAATAACGGCCCGATGCTGTTTGTGGTACTAAAATCGATAATAAAACTATTTTTCAAAGTGATTCTTTCACACAATGTGTTATAGTTTGGAATGAGCTCAAAATTATCTGATAACTTTAAAGCTTTATTTAGGTCTGTACCGTTATAAGCACCCTGAGGTATCTTGACTGAAATCCAAGCCCGACCAGCCGGTTGGATCGATTGAAATGTAAAATCGTCATTCAAACTAGTTCTGATATTTGCCATAGCGTGTCCGGCAGTAGCTGAAATTAAACCTATTTCGTATTGTTTATCGCTGTCAAGTTCGATTGGTGGATTATAAATAAGAGAAATATTTGCACTGTCCGCCATAGTCTGAGATGAGTCAAGTAGTAATGTAGTTGATAACATTCCTATATACTCTGATAGATAAAACTGAATTGCTAGCAGTTTGTGCTTTACGACTTGCGAATTAATTCGTCGCGAATTAAATTGCGACAATAAGATCGTTGTATAAAATATAGTATTCGTCGGATGTTAAGTAACAATTTCATAAGAAGGTTAATTTTGCCCGATCCAGTTCGTCCTACTATCAAATAATGGCAGTCCGGTTATGTTGATGATTGATTAATCGCACCGCCGTTTCAAAGTTGATTATGCTCATTCTATACCAGGTGTTCACAAAATTTTATCTCGCAGTAATAGTAAGAATGAACTATTACACAAAATTTGGTAAGTTAATTGACAGCTGAACCGACAAAACAGAAACTAGATTTAACAAATTATATAACAAATTTGGGGATACTCTGTTAGAAATAGTAGATATTAGTGCTGACACTGGCCTACTAACAACAGCATATCTAGTTCTGATAGGCTATCCCCGGCGATAAAGAAAAGTATGACGTATATCATATTAATGCTGTGCTAAACACAGTATCCGAAATTGAGTCTAGAATTGAGTTATATGATGATGTCCAAAGAGATAAATTTTATCAAGGGACTGACCACATTACAACCGTGAAACCCATTATTGATAAAGATTATGAAATACGTAATAGTTCTAAACAAATTGCATTGAAAAACTATACAAAAGAATCTGGAAAGTTACTGACAGAAGCAAACTACAGAAATATCAAAGAGCTGATTGCTGGATACCTAAATCTACCCGCCAGTAACATAAGTATAGAGCAAGCGGATATTAGCGGTCTTTTAAGTTCTGAAACAGCATACGCAATTTTCAGGCACCATCTAGTGCTTAAAAAGTTATTTTATGTTGTTAGTTATCAAGACGGAACAGAAGATATTTATCGTGAGAGAGTCAATGATATTACTGAAATACCAACACATTTTAACCATCCATTTTCATCCTCAGTTTTAACAGATATGACGATATCTCATCTGAAGTGTATGATAAGTATGGAGTTTCTTGCCGATCCTGTCAATAAAGAAGTTAGTGCTCTGATCGATAAAGTCTCAGCTGAAAATGGCTTCACTACGGCAATTTAAATAATTACCGAAACAGTTTCATAATGACGAAAAAAGAAATAAAAGATTTCAGTCATATTTCATGCGGTCTCCAAGACAACGATAGAGACAAACTGATCAAATACTATAAATATTACCATAAAAAAAACTTTACTGTGTCAGACAAGCTAGAAAATTTTATAGTAAAATAATAAGCGCCCTGAATTATATTACTCTGATATTAACAGCTAGTGGAATTATTTCAGTGGGGGAACATTAAATACATTATTGTTGATAGCACCCGGGGTAGGTATTGTTTTATTAGCGGTAAATAAAAAGATACTAGAAGTAAAATATGTCCTGTAAAATAGCAATAGCGACTAATAATAAAATTCTTACTCAACTTCGAGCTATCACAGAGGTGCAAAGTTTATAATGTTAGATCCGATACAGGAACTGCGAGTCAAAGACGATTTGCTAGTAGATATGATACCGAACAGAGTTGCGAAATACAAAAACGATGTTCAGTTAATTTTTTGGGAAATATGAAAAATAATGGAAGATACTACAGTGGAAGATAAAGATGAAAAGAATTCTTTTCCGAGGTAAGCATGTGACGATTATGCTTGATAATGAAAAGTACAGCACTTATTTCAAAAACAGAAATAAGATAAAGCTGTCTCTGATTCGCACAGAAAATTCGAATTATATTAGTAAGCTTACTTGGGTCACAGACTAACTTTCTAATGCTGCTGATAATCTTTATAATCCAATATCACAAGACAAATACACAAAGATCACCGTGAATGAGGAATTGAAAAAAATGTTATGTTGATAAATCCACAGTCTCAGATGGAAATTTTATCAAAACGCTAGAA
This sequence comes from Megalonaias nervosa, assembly GCA_016617855.1. Taxonomy (NCBI): domain Eukaryota; kingdom Metazoa; phylum Mollusca; class Bivalvia; order Unionida; family Unionidae; genus Megalonaias; species Megalonaias nervosa. Next base: position 1,395 of record JAECUM010011585.1, on the reverse strand, counting down.
CCTGGATCTCTCATTAGCGGTAAGGTTAATCTGTACTTGTTTCATCATGACGATGAAAGCTATATAATAGCATTAATTGAAATTCTAAAAATATCTCGACAGGTGGCTGTGCATAAAATCATCGTCAAGACCCTCCATTATGAAATCAGAGGATCGCGAATGATCTAAAATTTATATGAGACCATCCTCTAAACGTCTGTTGCGAAATATGCAAGTATTGATTATTTTGTAATAAAAATCCCAGCGAATTATTAATAGCTCATTAATAGCAAGCAGACGTTTGACCTGCAAATCCCAGCGAGTTATTAATAGAGGATTGGAATTTTGTGTGAATGTTAGATATAGTAGAGTGCAAGGCACAAACTGATAGCAGTTCAATTTTGTTTGAAATATATATAAATCGCCAACTATTTCAAGTTTTAAAAAAAACGCAGTAGTAGACTTTAATGGGGCATTTTTCAGCCAAATCCTATTTTGTATGGCGACTATGATGATTTAATGGTAGGTCCTTGACAGGTAATCAATAATGAAATCGACGCTGTTGCCTCAACAAGTTGTGTTCGTTTTTCTTTATACTGACATGGGGGGCCTGGGAGGAGGTAATCATGCTTTATTCCTAATACAAAATAGTGGTTTGGCAGAAAAACCCCATTATAGTCTGCTACTATGGCGTAATTTTGTGTACCTATTTTGACATTCAATGACATCTTCCAATGTAAATTTAATTATTATAGTATGATATGTATTTTCAACTAATGTTTAAAAGAATGTCTTATTGGGTAGATTGCACCTTTTCGTTATGAAGGCAGGTGCTATTCGACATTGATTATATATTATTATATTTAATTTGTATTGTGATCGACCTTTGTCCATAACTGATGGTAGGATTTTGGACCTACTTGACTAATGACTATTGTGTAAACAACATATGACATAACTATAGTTTGTCAATTATTGTAGATTATATTTTAAGATTAGTATTATTTGTACGTAAACATGCTTACTTGGATTTGAATTCATGACGTTGGTTCCCACTTGCGTATTCTGTGTGTACCTGATGCTTGCTGTGTTCTTAGTGTTTAGTAATAGAACTTATCTCACTGGCAACTTAAAATATTCTAGAAATGAACTTTTGACGCTCATTCTTGTCCTAGCATTGCATCTTTTTAGGTGAAGATTGTTTATATTGGAATTCCCCATTCGCACCTAACATTGAACCGGAATCATTCTTTCAGCTGTGTTCAGTTTTAATTGGAGAGGATGTTTCATTTAAATTATTCATTAGTATTACTAAGTGCTCCATTAATACGTTCGGACTCATTCACTATTTGGGGGTTATTGCGAACTCATTTAGAGACAATTACGATTATATCATTGTGATACATCAAGACTGAA
>JAECUM010011584.1:0-63772 GCA_016617855.1 Megalonaias nervosa | reverse complement strand
AAAATAAAAAACACTATAAAGAATTTTTGAACAGATGGAGACATAGGCGGAGAAACGGTGATAATAGTATACACTCCTCCGAAAAATAAGCATACAAAACATTATTATGTACTTCCCTCTCACTGTGATCTTTCCAAAGCGCGGAGGGGGTGAACTGGTTGAGAAGGTCTTCTCCCTAGATCGGGAGTGGTTTGTGGGGTTGCGAAGGTCTGGATCAGGCCCTAATTTATTTATGCATCAAACATCTTTTTTTTTCCATGCATAGTCCACAATCAGTGTTTTGACTGAGAGAAACGCTATTTCAAAGAAAATGTCGTGAATGAACACGGTGAAGATGTTTCGTTTTTGTTTTGTTTTGTGTCAGTCTTCGTCTTACGTTGGACTCATAAAATATAATTTTAAATGTGATTTAGAAGACTCCACTTGGAACTGTGTTAGTACAAAGTTGGGCTCGCAAAATGCATAATTTACACTGTTTTAAAAGAACAGCCTAAGATACGATACTGATTAAATCGCCATTGCAACTTTAATCCTCTTCACCCACTATTGATTAACAGCGTTCGCGGTGTCTCAAAACATGTTGGAGCATATGTACAAAGTCTATTTTTGTGTAGAGTATATTGCTTTGTTTAGAGTAGACACGTATGTTCGATGACGGACGTTTATTTATCTATCCATTGTGTCCTTTAAATATCCAAGGTGAGTAGACACGATACATTATATTGCATAACATAATATGAAAACTGACCAAACAAGTTGTGCATGACGTTTGTGGGTTTTACGTCAATTTTAGCATATTATTGGCTATATCATGTAACAATAATTATTAGCTAAGTGACTTTCCAAATGACACAACAAAGCAGACTATCATGAAGTTGAAACTGTGATCATTCAATTGCGAATCAGGCACTCTACCAACTGAGATACTACGGCTTCTTGATCTAAAATAAACTAGTATCTCACAATGAAAAGTTTTAAAAGAGGACATCAACATAGAACTCTAATTCAATACATCAGTCTTTCAAACTGTACGATAGCATTATCTAATCCGATTCCAAAGAGCTGACTTACTTTCCCTCTTGTACATTTGTCAGCATCATTATTTCACTTTTTCATCTCTCACTTAAGCTGGCTCGTCGTAGGGACGCCACTGATGACCTTGCGAAATATCTCTTCATTGTGCCCTGTTCTCCACGCTCTTTGGGATTTTGCAAAGTCCACGCCTGTCCACTATTTGGTGTTATCTTCCAACCTCTTCTTCCGTCTGCTTCGTTTTCTCTTCCCTTTCATTGTGCCCTGTAGGATTTCATTTGTCAGGCCAGATGAGCGTGAGACCTGACATATCATCTTAGGTTGCCTATCTTTACGGTGGTGAGCAGATCTTCCTATGTCACAATTGCATCTTGTACCCGAACGTAATGTTACTGTCCTTCCGAATATTCTTCAGTCTAGCCAAAACAATTGTTGTCGGGACAACCCCGCACAGAACATTAGTTCTGAACCTTTATCAGAGGCGGTAATCGAAGCTTATAACTTTGTTGAGCTTCTGTCCATTCACTCTTATTTCCTTTTGGATGCAACTTGGTTTGTTTGTCATTAGCTTGGTATTTTCAGCTCTGATTTCCATCCCATACCTTATTGCTTCATGTTTAAAACAGTTCACTAAGCTTTCCAGTTCTTGCTCATCTCCTGCTAAGCCATCTGTATCATAAGCAAAGCGCAGGTTGGAGATTGTTCTGCCTCCAACACTAATTCTGCCCACATGGTGTTCCAGGGCATCAGGGATTCAGACATGATTCTTTCCAGGTAGATGTTGAAGAGAGTGGGTGAGAGATGGCACTATTGTCAGTCTCCGTCTGTGGTTATGAACCAATATCCGATGTTGCCAATGGCGAGAACTGCGCTAGTTGCCTTGTTACACAGGTGTTCTAGGTGTTTATTAATTTTGCAATTATGTTGCGTTTATGTGGCCCATAAGGTTGCCTTCCATACCGTGTCCAAAGGCTTCTGGAAGTCAGTCAAGACATGATAGAGATCTTTTCGATGCTGCAGATATTCTTTCTTCACAGAAGATTCTAAGATTCGAAGAACTGTTATACAGTGCTACTTCATTCTCTTAAACCTGTCTGTGCTTCAGGAATGGTGTGCTCAGCTTGGGGTTTCAGTCTGTTGGGGATTATTTTAAGCATAACCTTGCTTAGATGACTTATGAGGCTGATCGTTTGGTACTTATTGTACAGCTGCAGATTCCCTTTCTAAAAAGAAGACTGACGATCAGAGACTGGGTCCATAGGGAAGGTCATTTGTTGCAGATTGTTGTGAGTACCACACTTGCCAAGCATCTCGCTGGCAATGCCAATTACTGCCGTGGTGCAGGTGGTGATCAAGAAGTCTAAATTGATTTCCTCATCACCAAGAATTGTGAACAGTGTAACTTTTTGCCTATTGCTGCCTCAAACGCTTGAGCAACATTTGGATCTTTAAGCTTTTAAAGTTCAAAGTTGATCCTTGCCTATCAGTCGTCTTCAGCAGGTCATGATTGCTGCCAATGTAAACTACTGGGACGCTACGTGTTATGGCAATGTCAACCCTAGGCCGGACGCGATTCCTCAGCAAGATGTGCGCAGTCCAGTCGTAAAATTTTCCGTCTGAAATATGCCTCTTCTAGATAATTTATGGCTGTTAATTAGCTCTGGGAAGTCAAGGAGCTTGAGTCCCCTCTCATTCGTATGTTCATTATAGTATGGATTACAGACTTCCCGCCAGTCTGCCTGTGCGTTTTCTGCAACATTGGCATTCCAGTCTCCTTCAATAACTACGCTATTCCTCTTGGGTGTCTGTTTAACGAAAGCTTGAATCTGGTCGTAAAACGCAATCACTTCCTCGTCATCAAATATGGTGATGTTGAAGGGAGATGCCCTCAATCGGATGGTATTCGTCTTGTTAGACACTGGTCGGCAACATATTACTGCACTGGCAATGTCTTTATGTACCATAAATTTGACTCAATGATTATGCTTGTACTCATTCTCACAGAAGTAAATGCCTGTGTCCTTCATAAGTTGATCTCTCCTAAATTCCTCTGGCACATATCGCAGAATCCAAGAATTTGCCATCGGGAGCTTGCGATCTCATGGGTTATCTCCTCGACTTTCGCTACTAGTCTTAATGTTCCACATTCCAATGCAGATTCTATATCTTGCCCGTACATTGATGGTGGTTGCGCCAGTAGCATAGTTATTACTTCAGTCCTGGTGTACATCGGATGGCGAGATCATTGGTAACCTAAGCTGAGACTGATTCGGTATAAAACCTTCATCCATTGTCATTTCGTCACCCCTGGCGTATCATGTGCAGTTGCACTCTGGCGGATCCCATTCCCCTCCAGGCTGTAGACCACAACCGATAGCCATGTTACTGTATGGTTCGCACTGGTCTCGAACATGTGGCCGTTGAGTTCATCTTAGAATTCTTCCACCCTGGTCATTGACTACAGCTTCGAAGACTTCCACACTGTGATGTCATGTTACCACTAGCCTATTTCTCCCATAGGTAGAGAGACTCATGGAGGTGGGAGTCTTGGCCACTGCCTGTCCAGTCCATACAAATTTTTAATTTTTGTCTAGTATAGTAACCTTTCCCAATGTCATAACCCTGCCACAAACCCAAAACAGTTTTTGTTTGTGTGAAAATATAGTATTGCCATGTAAGCATCACTTTTGCAAGCAAACAACGCTGTTTCTAAAGAATCCTGGTTTGAGTGTTGTGTATCTTTCATATCAAACTAGATTTTTTAAACATGTTATTATTTGTATGTTAAAGTGAAAATATGAATGATATGAAATATATATATATATATATATATATATATATATATATATATATATATATATATATATATATATATATATATATATATAAAGTTCAGTGAACATAAGACTTGTAAAATCTAGGTATGCAATATTGACTGTTGTAAAATCCCGGTCAAAAAATATGTTTTATCAAAACATCCCAATATTATTTTTGAAGAAAGGAGGTTGTCACTTGTAAATCAAGTCTATGAATAAATCATCTCCAAGTTTATTACCGAAACAAGAAACATGCAGATCTTAACGAAGCTTTTGATGGGACGCCAATCGTTGGTGAAGTGGCATTTATTCCTTGCTTGACTCAATAGCATGAGTAGTGCCATAATATATGGTTTGGGATTCGCTTAACTTTACGCATCGCGTCCTCTATCCCCCATGACATTTGCCTATTTTAGCAAGCATGTCACACGTTGTGCAATCCGTTTATTATTAGCATGAAAGTGAAATGGCCCGAGCAAGCAGTGACAGGAGAAATAGCCACTGTCACGCATGTTCTCCACTTATCATTGCCATATTCGCAATCACCGAATCTTACCTCCATTGTTGAGCGGCTTCATTCATAAATGACCTATCTCCACTTGTTAGTCATGCTGATCAATTAACCAATCAGTGAGCGTAAGTTAGACACACCTCCGGGTATTGCTTTCGTTCACCATTTTCCTCCGGCAAGATGCCTGTGACAATAATGCATTGCTTATGATACGTAATTACAAACTTTGGAATGATTAGTTTATTTCTCGATCAGTGAGGGTGAAAGCAAGTCAGTGGGGCCTTTTAATTCTAACATGCAATATCCAAGTCATCTAAATGGAGGAATTAGATTCATACGTACATATACAAAATTTCGATAGATACATACTTTTTTGTCCTCTTGTATACGATCAACTGAATATGGAAACAATTGATGGACATTTTGTTTGCATGAAAGTATATAGAAAACATGTCTTGTCGATGGCTTGAAAAAAAAAAGAAATTAAAGTTCAAAAATATGTGCAAACATAAATGTTCTAGAATATTTGTAGACAACCCACTAACTTTCGGGCTTTGATGTAGATTTCTAATATCGGAAACACTGAATCCCATACTTTACTTTTTTAAAGTTAGAAAATATACACTTCATTGTTGACTTGTCCCAACATTTATGATTTATCGTCGGGACCTTTCAGACACTTGAATGAACCTTTACATTCTCACTGGGCTGAAGGAGGGGTGGGGATACAAACACGTAGTAATAAAGAAATAGCAAAGACACAAAAATGGTTTCAGATAATTATCGTCCGATATAATAAAGAAGCATCTACATGTTTCCATCAACAGACATCATTGTTCAAAATTCCAACTGTCTAACACAATAGAACTTTAAAATTATGTACAACAGTATTCTTCTAAATAGTAATTATTTAGAATTTTGTTATTAACCTTTAATCATTTACTTCCAAGGCTGAACAAATATAAGCCAGATAAAATTAAGAAGGATAATATTATATACTAAATACATTAGCATCTTTTCGAGCTAGTTTCGTTTTACATGAATATTATATTTTATGGGCTTATGATAGAACTTTTGGAATTATTTTGGATTTAATTCATAATACCGTACATTCCTCTTCATATTTTCCTTTATAACTTTTATATTTAAATTACTTGTTCAGTTTTACAAAACTTGCTTGTTTCGTTTCATACTGTTACTTAGTTTATGACCATAAGGTCGTAATAGTAATTGGGACTCCTTCAGGATATGAATTTCATATAAGATAAAATGTATTTATGGAATTTAACTTCTTTCCTTTCGGAATTTATTTGTCCCTAGTGTTATGGTTGCACAGAGTGAAACCAACCAGATTTCACAATGTCGTCTAGGGTGGTAAGTTTTGTTTACCCAATCCAACCCTGGATGATTTGGAGAGTTTAAAGAGAGATGAGTTGCTGGAGACAGCCACTATCTAATTTTGGGCGTAATTGTCAATTTCGGACGTAAAACCATATTTGTTATAACAAGAAATTAAATAAAAATTTGTGTGCAGTATTTGGAAGGAAAAAAAAATTAATACAAGTGCTTTGAGTTTCATTAGTAAATCTATATCTGAATATGAAATCATAGTAAAATAATTGAAATTAAAAAAAAAGATGGACCGATACTTAAGAAATCGTCAACTTCAAAAGAAGAGAGCCAAATGCAGACGCAAATGCAGAAAGAAGAAAGAGAGATGCGAAAGGAAATCGAAGACAAGGAAGGCAGGGAAATGCAGCTAAAACTAATAGAATTAGAGCTGGTAACTACCTATTCCGATCTCATACGATTGCTTCCAAATCTCAATATAGCATAACTTATCGGAATCAAACTGCTGATAAATCTGATCAAAAATACCTATTGTTAGACATTAGGCATCTTTATATCTGATTGCTACACATTAAAACATAAACAACAAAATGAAGACAGAGCTATTACAAATGATTTTATATTTACGAGGTCACGGTCATGGTCATGCATTGAAAGCAATATATTTGTTGGGCCAAACGAACCCAAGTCTGATTTTATTTTGGAGAATTATGAACCATTCATGTCGAAAGGTTCTATATCACCTATTGCTGGTTCAGCCAATCCTGTCTCTATTAAAATATAAAGGGACACATGAACTTCCCAGAGTTTTTACTATCAGGTAATTTGCCACTGTATGTGAATTATTGTTCTAATGAAGGTGTTATTGTTCAGGGAGCGTCATCAGGCTTAGTTAAGGACCTGTGACTGTCGGAGCGGTGATTGTTTGCCCATTGAGGGTGTTCATTTATTGCTAGGCAATGACTTAGCCGGAGATAAGGTAGTGGTTAATTCATTTGTATCTGATAAGTTTAATTTGGACCCAATATTTGATCCTATTAAAACTGAAACCACTGGTTCATGCAATGCCTGTGCAGTTACAAGAGCAATAAAAAAAAAGCTATGGAAAATGATGTTGATCAGGAAAATATTTCTTTAACTGACACATATTTTGGTCATTATTTTGATAAGGTCACCTTTGATCCAGCTATTGATCATTAACAAGTATTAATCATAGTGATCCTCTTTTTACTACGCATTCTCTTGATTCTAATCAGGGTGACAAAAGACAATCTCTAGTTTGTCTAACAGGAACAATCATGCTATCTCCCATTTGTTTCAGAGGGCTATTAGAGAAACTTAAACCATACATGTATAAGACTGTTATTTTGTTAAAAAAATGGGGTCCTTATGAGAAAAAGGTGACCACCCAGATACCTCCTGGTGGCGATGGCGAGTGGTCAGTGAACAAAGTTTGTTATATTTAATTTGTACTGTTTATTGGTTTTTGAATTATTATTATTTTCGGAAATCAAGACCATGTTGAATCTGCCCAGTAACATTTTTTTTATAAACAATATAATGCATAACTAATATTTTCCTATGACTTAGGATTAATTAATCAGATTAATTATTGGATCTATGACATTGAAATTGCCCCATACAAACCTGGTCTACATATTATAAGTTAGTAAGAAACCTTATTTTGTTGACATCTTAAACATCTTCTACAAATGAACTTTTTAACCTCATACTGGTTGTATTTTTTTTGTCATAGTTTTTTATATAATTTTGTTTACTTGAGAAATTACTCATTCTTGCATTTAACATCTGATGCAGAATAGGTATTATTGTTATATTCAGTATTTCATTAGCGTGGAATTATTCATTCAGTTTGCTATTCACCACTAAAAAGTGCTCACCAATAATATTCTTTAGCTGGAACATTAATTTATAATTTTGGGGAATTCAGTGTATTTATTCATTCAAATTGTTATTCACCAGAATTACAAAGCACTCATCAATACTATTCTTCGACTTGAAAATTAATTTAGAATTTTGGGGAATTCAAACAAGAATATGTTTGGATTATTTCATTGTGATAGATCAAAAGACTGTTAGCACTTCGTCACACTAAAGACAACTGGATGATTGGTAAGTTTGAACTACACGCACATCAAAACATTCAATATTGGAAATTATTTAGAATACCACTGGAAGTCAGTTAGAACATCATTCATTTCAACTTGTGATAACACTATTAGGACTATTTGGGATTCAATTATCATTACTGTAAGTTCTTTTAAATATAAACTTTGTATTCCAGAGAGATAAATTATTTGTTGAATTTTACAAAACTTATTGCTTCTTGCTCTCTTCAGTTACTTCGTGTAAGACCAGAGAGTCCTGTTAGCTTTAAAAGACAGGATATTTTTAGTCTAGCCAATGAACCTCCATTCAGTGATTATATAGGAGTCAGTAAGACTTCACACTGGAGATCAATTCAGAATCATTAAGTTTAGGTCCTTTGAACTCGTTTTTTTTTTTTGGCCATACTGTCGGTAAGTCATTGATTCTCTTAAGGAAAAACCTATTTCTAGCGATGTTTAATGTTAATTATTATATCTCTAAGTTTGACAATAAGATCTCTTGCCCATATCTCGAAGTCCTCTCTAGGGTAAGTATTATTCTCATTATATAGTTAACAAGAAAGTTATTTAAATTATATTATCAACACTCCTGGGAGGCGGGAACATATATAAATCTGCTATATAAACATGTTAAAGGATAATGTAGATAGAAATAGTCCAGTTAATCAGTCTATCAATTGAGTTTAACCTGTCCTGCACAGTGTGGTTTTAAACGATGTCTTGCAATTAGACTGTAGTGACTTTGATGTAACTTGTCTTCGGAATTTCGACTTTTGAAATAATTTGGACCAGAAAGTATGACATCTACATACACAAGAAAGGAATGGGATAGAATAGCTGATATGTGAAATACGTGCGCTTGTTTCCAGATGTTCCAACACGAACTAATATAATCTACCAAGATGCTGAAATTGTTGATTCTACGCATGTGAAACAGCATCTTCAAAGGATGAATCCTCTCAAGCAGAAAGGTTTGATAAAGGAAATTGAATATTTGTTTCATAATGATTGTGTTGAACCAAGCAAAGCAATTGGAGCTCGCTATGTATACTAGTGCCAATACCAGATAGTACTTTACATATGTGCACAGATTACAGAACATTGAACAGTGTCACCAAAACAGATTCATTTGCAATACCAACAAACGATCACCGCAGTGCCAAATTAGAAATGAAAAATATGTCACCAATGTAGACGTGTGGTGAGAATTTTGATAAATTCCACTTGCGGAAGAGCAAACGAAACGTCGGCATTTGTATCTCCCTCGTAGACTTTACCAATATAAAGTGATGCCGTTCGATATGAAAAATTATCTCTCTGCATTCCAGAGTTTAATGAATGTGGTGCATCGCATGTAGATAGCGCTGATGCATACATCGAATACATCATTATATACAGTGACGCCTTGACAAATCACCTGGAAACTATCCTGAAATTCTTTCTTCGATTGTATGAGACAAATCTGACAATTAATTTGACTAAAAGTGATAATGTGGACAAAGGTCAAGGTCAGGCTGTTAAAGTTAAGGTTTGCTCTTGCAGGAATACAATTTCGGCAGTAGGAACATCAAGGGAAACGGGAATCTAATTACAGATGTACTTACACGTTGCTTTGTACAATAGTGCTTTGTTTTATATATTTTGTGTCATTCAAAAAGCATCTTTCTTTTCGTTTGTGACGGAATGTTTTATGTATATCTATATTGTTTAGTTTTGGTGCATGACTGTATCCATTTTTTGTTTCAATTATGTCACGTAGATTGCATAGGATATGTAAATATGCGGTGTCAAGTTTCTAATAATCAAGATATTTACAAGTTTCGAGCTATTTATGGTTGACTAGTTAAAGTCAAGTGAACGTGTACATGAGTAGGCATTGTAAAGTATTAGATGGAATAGTAAGTACTGTCAAGTAGGGTATATTAAAAAATATAGTCGTAATAAGCTCTTGGAGGTGTATATAAGGAAATAACTGGCTTTTTGATGTAGTTTTTTAGTCAGACAAGACCTCTCAAGCCCACCCGAGACTCTTGTTAAATAACTGACGTGATAGTGTTTGTAAGGGAATGGAACTAAATGCATACGCAATGCCTTTACTTATTTGCAGACGCCTCATATGTTAAATTTCAATTTTAAGGCAATTTTTAAAAAAAATCAAAATGCATGTGACAAATTTATTTTCGTTTACTTTGGTTAAAATCATTATATACAGCATCTGATCGTTTTGAAACCAAATCTATAATTAAATGTTAATAAAATAGATCTACATAATCAGAGGATTGAAATTTTAATTTAGTTTTAATAAAAGAGTCCAATGGATTTTCATAAACTCAGCAGAAGCTGTCTCCGATGAATGTTGAAACCGAGGTATTCCACTGTACCTCCCTGATTTTGAAGCTAATATTCATTTTATTTCTAAAATACGTTTTCCTACCACAATGTATATAAATGTAACATATATAACTGTACGTATAGTTCTAAATATAACTGTGCAGGATAGAATCCTGCCATCATATCAGCATGGGATGGCTGCCCTGATGTGTCCTTGGGTAACTCTATTGTTTTTGTTGCTGTGATGTAACGGATCAAACCAAACCAAACCATGCATGTTTGGAGCAAGGGTATCAAGGAGGAATTTATTAAGGGATCCATACCCATGGCAATAAACTAGCAGCGTCACGATTCTTACAACAATAATAATAATAATAATAATAATAATAATAATAATAATAATAATAATAATAAATGTAATGAAGCAGTTCAATTCTGAATATCAGTCAACTTACTCCAACAGTGTATTTTACGTCTTCATTATTGAACTAACTCACCACAGATAATATTTGTACACCAAATAAGAAAACTAAAATGCCAGGTATAATGTTCTGAAAGGAAACTAATATCATGGAGATGGAATATGCTAAAGAGGAGGAAACAATAATGAGGCCAGCATACGCTATGATGTTAAGACAACAACTTCTGATTCACAAGTTCGGGGAATATTGTACCTGTACTATTGAGTAGCCATTTATTTAATAATGGGGTGAACTCTTATAATGAAGTCTTTATTATTCCCATTAAACTATAATTTAGTTGTTGTAATATATCTTTTTTATCTATATATACCTTCTCTCTCGAGATGAAAATAAACCAAGAACCATGGACAAAAGAAGAACAAATATACTCTTGCCAGCATTTGAAATATATTTGCTGGCAGAGAGAGTGCCTGGAAAGAAAGAGTGCCAGGATGTAATGACAAAATATCCTATATTGGCAGGCAGAAGCTGGCGATGTCTTGTTATTTTTGTTTCAAGTGGAGAACGTGCTTGCAACAAGGAAGCTAAAAAAGACAGCGTTTGTCACAATAATGAATCCAATGTCTTATTGTTTACAGAGGATGTCTTGTTAGCACTATATCTAATCCCATATATCTGAGCTTATACAACAAGCAATAACCCACTGCAGACCAACTGAATCCATTCAAATGTGCCCACAATTGATACAATTTTCATATAATTACATGACAATATAATCAAGTCATCTACATATGACCACACATATTAATACTGAAACTCAAAATGTCAGTACCTCCAGTAACAATTGCTCAAAAATGCTAAAGTTGTGTATGTGAGAAAGGTCTAAGTTCAAACCGTTCAAGAATGTGTAAAAAAAGGTAAAATTGCTGCATCAGCCTGAACATATAATCAAATCGTCTACATCTGCATACCAATACACCTAAACAATGTTATGTCTAACTTGTATTTTTCAACTGTACTACACGCTTCTACCAAATACATGTCAAAACCTTTCCCTATTCCGTTCCACAAATAATAGACATTTGAAGAGACAATGCTGCAAAGAGCCGAAACTCTAAACAGGTCAAGGAGATTTACATACCTGTATGCCTACAACATTTGGTATATTCCTTGAACGCGTTTTGGTCAATAAGTGTAAAACAACAATTTGAAAAATGATGTAATTAAACGTTACTGTAATTTCCTAAAAACAGAAAATGTCATCTATTTATGACTTTCAGGTAATAAAGTTGTAGATTGTCATGGTTCGCAGCAAAACAATATACCATCCTTAGACTATTATATAAGAGGTATAATAACACAATATATTACAGTCTATATCTAGGAACTCAAGGATATTTATGTTCTTGGTGTGGTGAAAATGCTATTTATTCAATAAATGTGGGTAGATGAAAAACAGTAAGTTTTACAGAACCTTTTATATAATATTGAGATCGTTTCTGATGTGATGGAGAACGACTTAATATATTTTGAGACTTCGAAATTCAATACCTGAAAATAGTACACTCAGTACTAAAATTGGGTACAAATGTGATCTGCACAATTTCTATTATAAAACTTACATGTTGCTTACATATATAAACCAAATTCATGCATGATTAGACTCTGTTTGGTCAAGCATTGGCTCAAAATATGAACATATATACAAAAGGAAGACCACAATATCATTACTATTGGCATGAAAGAATACATTTTATCTATGGTTCTAATGCAAATTAGTTTGGAATTTTGCAATTAAATACATTATTCTACTTAACCAGGTTTACTCTGGATATCTGCGATGATACGTCTGAGTATTCTTCTACAACTTAATGTAGTTACAACAAAATCCAGCAACAATGCAGTCATGGTGCATTTAATTGACCTTAAACAGTCTATCAGACTGTGTAGCGTTTTGTTCAGCGTATTGCAGAGCGGTTTTTCTGAAGCGGGTATTGAAATTATGCTATTTTGTCAATACTTGTAATGCCACTCTCGACCACCATAGAAAAAGTGTCAATGCTGTCTGTTCAAAATAACACTTGAAATAGTTATTTTGCACTCGGTCAGCAAATTGTATTCGTCAGCACAACGCTTACATTAGATGGCTGGTCGACGTATTATTACACAGTCTAATGATATTTAGATTCCTTCAGTCCATCTTGCACAGGTCCTTAAGGTTCCGAAACATTAATAAAGTCTTTCGAGATGTTTTAAACACCATCTGCATAATTAAATATATGAGCCTGCGAACTCAAACTTGTTACATCGCACGTTATTAAAGGTAGAAGACACTCGCAAATATTACATACCTGCAGTGTGGTATGCATTTAGGTATATATGTGTGCAGGGTTTAACGGCAGGTCAACACACTAGTGGCCTTATGTGTCAAATATAACATGCTGAACTGAGTATCCGTATCGTTGGTATAAACATCAACACGAGATAATTTATTTCAATAGTTAACTTGTTTACACACTAATATAGAAAGGACTTATCGTGAGACATGTTTACACACCAACGTTGGGAGAACTGCATACATCAGGCTTATATTCCCTCATTTATGAAGCAATCACCATTAACCTTACAAAATTAATAATGACTGTACATACATTTTGCTATTAGGGATATATTTAAGAAGTCTTTTCAAAGACAACTGGTACACATTTGAATCAGGTCCTCCCTAGGTATGTCTTATAACATAGGGAAATATTGTTTTACACACTTTCTTTACCGGTTATCATATCCTTCTAAGATTTTGTCCCTACCAATATGACCAAAATGTATTATCATCTAACTTCAAAAATTACACAAATTCCAATATACAAATATTTTCACATGTTACTCCACCTACATTAAGAGGAAACATTAGGGGGATATCCTTTTAATGATCCTCCAAATGTGACAGGTCCTCCTAATGTTGGTGTGTAAAGATGGGGTTTTCTTCCTAATGTGTGTAACACACACACACGACCACACACATACACACGCTCGAGCGCGCACACACACACACAGGCACACACATTAGTACACTTCAAGTCCATGAATGTTTTGTGGAAGCGGCGAAGACCATTCATGATATAAACCATACTGCCTCTATATTCATTATCAATATAAGACGCAGTGGGGAGATCTGCTTGACGAGATTATATATATATATATATATATATATATATATATATATATATATATATATATATATATATATATATATATATATATATATATATATATATATCACGAGTGGTGTATCACTGAATCAGCGTACATACTGTACATATATTTTATTGATATCACATACAAATACATATATTTGCCCTTTGAACGGAGTTCAGATTTAATTCAGGCACCTGCGTAGTGACCGAGTGAATGAACTCCTCACATCCCCGAGTGTGCCCGCTACAAAATGTCGTTTTATGCCTTTTGTGGCTATTCACAATCACCTTTGCATATTGATAAGTTGATTGTTTTCTTCTTTAGTTTCTATTTCTCTTGACATTGATTAAATCAATATAATACGTATTTATAATATAAACATGAAAGATGGTTTTAATGATAAAAGTAGAACACTACAAAATCACATGGTTAGCTACGCCATTCTCATGAACGCTGCCATTCACATGCCGGCGCATGGAAATTAATGTGGAATATAAACTAAGCCAAATGTGAAAAAGACAAGAGGTAATACAAATATTTTAATATATTTACAGTTGATCTAAGTCATTATTCTGCTCTAGTAACAGTACCACTAACCATAAACTCTCTCACACACACACACACACACACTCACACACACACACACACACACGCACACATCTTTTGATCGGTTTGACTTAACTTTTACCATCATTCATAAGTCCAGATATATCGTGGCATGACACAAAGAACAATCCTCTACGCTCATTTAATAGATTTTAGCCCGTATCTTGCTACAATGGTCCAGAGAGAGACAGACAGACAGACAGAGAGACAGAGTTAGAGACAGAGACAGAGACAGAGAGAGACCTTTGGACATTTTCACATTTAGCTAATAAGAATAATCGATTTTTAGAACATTATAGTATGTTTCGGAAACAACAACAAAACATAACATTAAATACATCACAGGATGTGTGCCACATACCAGAGGAATTTATTGTATAATGGCGACCTGGTGTGCAACTTTATATCATTGATAAACACTGTAGATAAATCCCAAGGAAGGTGCACACGTATCGTTACGACAAACCATATTCTTGTAGGTTACATGGTGTAATTTCTATTTCAAGGTTTCAATCCAGCCCACATTCCGTTTCTCTCTCACTCCACATTTCTGCATAGTTTGTCCGTTATGCGTGAGAGTTGAGGGGGAACAGAAATCAGAAAGGATTGTGACGAAAATATATACATATTAGACTGATTTAGAAAACGAGGATTAATAATAATTGCTATCGTTATTTTCACACGTCACTAATGATTAACATGTGGAAATTCATCATTGATCTAGAATCAACTGCAGACGGTCGCTAGAATGTTTATAATGCGTATTATTGCGCCATGGGCGGATCACAATTTGATATACCAATAGAATTAGTATATCAAATTGCTTTATACTAACACTTTAAATGCCACGTTAGTTTTAATGTATGTGGTATATATATATATATATATATATATATATATATATATATATATATATATATATATATATATATATATATATATATATATATATATATATATATCAGTTATTCACTTTCTAGAAGTACATTGTCCTGTATTTTTTATGCTGAAATGTATTGGCTAAAATATTTATAGCAGGCAGATAGGGGATTTCTTTACATATCCCTGGCCTATTGCTTATGTTATATTATGTTATGTTATGTTATGTTATGTTATGTTTATATTTTTGCAAAACAAATGCGAGTAGTAACATAAATTTCTTTCCAAATCTGAGGCAAAACAGCACTTTGAAACTTGGAAGAAAATAATGCACACTATTGGACTTAAACTTGCTTCGCTTTTATGTATAGCGGTTAATCTTACCATGACACCATGCAAGCTATTAAAAGTAGCTAACATTATCTTGGTCATTATCTTATCGACACGGTAGACAAAATGCTGTTCTATTTAACTCCAGTTAATTATCATACTTATTTAACTTAAGCTTCAGTAATTTACGGTCTACGGTAATTCACGGCCTAACTAACTCACGGCGTACAATAATTCACCGTCTACGTTAATTCAGGGCCCACGATAATTCACAGCCTAAAGTAACTCACGGCCTAAGATGAAAATAAAGGCATTAGTTTACTAGTAACATTTGTTGGCACTGTTAGAAGCTAAAAGTTATTTCTCCCTAGCATTTCTATACCATCCTTTGCTCTATTAAATAAATGGCTGGTATCATACGACTCTAATGGTTATTTCACTCTACCATTTCCAAATCACCCAGTACTCTACCATTTCCCAATCACCCAGTTGCCTATTAACATATAGCTAGCATTAACAAATGCTAATAGCTATTTCGCCCTAACATTTATTTTACCCTACCGTTTCCCAATCACCCAATGCTTTATTAAACAGACATTGGGAAGCATAATATGCTAATAGTTATATCTCGTTGCCATTCCTCAATCACCCCGTGTTCTATTAAATATACAGTTGGCATCATAGCAAGCTAAAACTTATTTCGCCCTACAATTTCCCAACTACTTAGTGCTCTTTTAAAATTATAGCTCGCATCATAAGATGTTAATAGTCATTTCATCCCAGCATTCCTCAATCACCCCTTGCACTATTCATCATAGCTGGCATCATAATACGTCAAAAGGTTTCCCCGCGCCATTATATAATCATCCAGTATTCTTATTACCCGTTGAGTTCAAAACTCGAAATATTAATGGCATTCATTATTGGCGCCATAATTGAGCCGCTTATGTTCCGGTTAGATTACCTTCTGGAAATATATTTCTACAATCGGCAGGGCAATCCCTCTTGCTGTAGTGTTTTTATTGGCTAATAACAATATATATTTACATAACTGAAGACCGAGTCATACAAACCAAACGTATTTTTCAAACTTTACTGACGACACGCTTAATACCATTCTCTGGTATCTTGCATATATTGACACTTTACTGTAATCAATTGTTGATCTCGACCCTAATGATGCCAGGCAGTACTTCAAGGGAAGTTAGACTGAACTTACTGCATCATATGAAATGATATATTCCTTTATTATAAAATGTGTGTTTGTTTCGATCCTTTAAAGGCACTTTTAACAACACACAAGGCTTTTATAATATTACCTAGACGGATTCAGAAATATATTCATCTGTTTGCTTTTTATTCGTTAGAATAGTTTTACTTTATACTTGCCAAATATGACTTGTTTATGGTTTGGGGTGCCATGGATCAGTTTGTGTAGGTTCCATATCGTCAGCAAATCCGTGCGATATGAATACAACGACCCACTACTAGAACCGTCCGCGTAAATACCCTTTTATTACATATACGGAAAGTCGTTGTTTTTCTCACTATGAAATCTCGGATTATCTAATGAAGACGCATTCATGATTTTCCTTAAGCTGAAGTCGCTGATCAATAAAGGGGTAACATATCTGAAAGGATAATTACTGTTTGGAAGCATATATTTAATGTATAGTCATAATACACAGAATAAACCACATTTAACAGACACCAACAATACAAGCAGAAACAAACATATCAGTAATAATAACAAGAAGAGAAAACATAGAACAAAGCTGTTTGGTAAGTAATACAACTCGCGATTAGTAAGTCGAATTTGTAGGTTTTATACATATTAAGCCAATGGAGAAAAGTAAACTAAATAGGTTTTAACTTTGTACATCCTTTTAGATCAAAAACACCTGCCTTATTATCATAATGTCTAGACATGGTAAATAAATTAAAGACGTTTTAACTTTGTACATATTTTTAGATCAAGAACACATGCCTAATTATCATAATGTCTAGACATGAATCATAAAGTAATGACGAAGTTGCAGTAAAGATAGAAACATTATATTGAACCTGATATTTAAGGATACAAAGGTCGCTCGAACAAGTGTTTTGCTCGAGAAATATGATGCAAGATTTGCATACCTTATATGACACTGGCACGGAGATTTCAAGGTTTACCGAGTAATGCTAATACGCAAAATATCCAACTAACTTTATAACTCCTGACCAGTAGCATGCATTTTATGAATAATGTAAATTACAAAGTACCTCTGAGCTGAAATTTTAAGTGGCCGTCATTTCAGCATAGCATTGCTGTTATACGAGCAGTTGATCATTTTATAAAGGAACTCACACTACAATTTCTTTAAATACACAATTGTCCACGCGAATAATGAGAACAACAAATGATTTTCGCGTCGATAGGGCTGGGACATTTATAAAAAAAAGTTCCTACCCTTGGATAGCTAGAAAAACTGTTCTTGTTTGATTTCAGTAAGAAATTAATTTCGTAATAAAGCTGATGCACACAAATAGTGTAATTTTTAGAAGCCACGTGCCAGGCTTCGTATTTTATCTGCAAGTGTCTTGGAGTCTGCTGTGTAAATGCAAGTGCTAACTGACCAGAGATTTGCTAAATGTATGCGCAAGTGCAGTATATAGCCTCCTTACATAACTATAACTAACAATGGGTGTCACTACCAAGCGAAGCAAATAAAACTTCTGTTAGCCGGGCTAGATGTCACTGTTTCTGTTATTTCCATGGACGTCAAGAAAACAGTCGTTCTCTGCTGTAGGGTTCTTAACCGCACAAGTGCAGCATACAAATTTATCCAATCAACCTACACCCAAACACTCCTTAGATACTAATTTCAGATTGGCATAGTCTTTCTTGCTTTACAATTTCTTGACCCATCAGTAAGCTTTTCCATGCCAAATATTAGTAAATACCTCTATCTGAAAATAGCAAGGGACTACCTTATGCTAAGAAATTAGGGAGAATTCACTTTACTAAATCAGTCTATGCTACCATCAGTTCTCGGAAAGAATATACATTATAACGTCTGCTCCTAAAACATGACAAATTACTAGTTTTGAGAAATATGTCACGCCACTGAGAACCTTTAATCCAATAAATAATCGCTCAAATCTAAGAAGACTATAAAGAAAGAGATATTTACAAATCGCCCCCCCCCCATTTTTGTTACAATATGAAACACTTCCAAATATGCATGTAATGTCTATTGCATGTATAAGGAAATTGAGGAAAATCACTTAAATTTCGTACCAAGGAAGGCATCAACTGGCTCTAAAATATCACAATGTAACTTAATTGACCAATTTTTGAGTACGTAGAGAAAAAGCAAGAAAGATAAAATTCACGTTCTTTATCTTTGTATTCTTATTCTGACCGTCTTTTAATATTTCTAGTGTTTACTGCCATGTCTTTGCATGGAATGATCGGAATCGACAACTTGGACAAAAAGGCACATTTTTGTTTCTGGACAAAGGTGTGACCTACAGCCTTTTGTTGAAACAAGATGTCCACCGGTGATGTATATTATCAATAATTAGCAAGCACTGTTTTGTTCTTGGAATGGAGATGGACTGAACAATGTTAGCTTGGAAGTTGATTAATGAACTAATTATTTTCCTTCCGAAATGCAGGGTCTAGAACTTAAGTAACCATGACATTGCTTACATAAATCTTGTGATACTAGAAATAACAGCAAAATTATTTTGATGAGGAATAAACGTGAATGTAGTTTCCATCCCGGACATCTTGTCCTAGAAATGCGATAATGCATGGAAATCATCGAGATTACAGAAGCTAACTTCAGTAAGTTAGTCACTACGGTTGGCAAACAGGCCGAGAAAGCCTCACATTTAATTTAGCGGAAGAAAGAGGAGCAACATAATAGCTAATCGGCCCTAGCAGAGTCACATCAGCTAAGTCGGCTTAACACTAGAGTGTTATGTGTCGGTGCCGAAAGTCTCTATGAAAGGTCATTCATACTGGTGATGGAACGGATTGCAGTGCAAAACTGTATTCATATACATTTATGCCAATTTAATAAGCAACACAAACATAACTATCTGTAAGGAAACAAAATTCTTACATAATTCTATTGTGTGATATAGTGTATATGCTATCAGCAACCTTTAGTGTGCGATAGTATGTTTGCGTGTATATACTGATAGCATATGTATAAACGCTCCTACCATCTTGCGCGTGATAGTGTGCAATTTCAACCAACTTTTTCACATCCTACCATTCTGATGTAGTAAAAGGTGATGGGGTTTTCTTCACTTCACATGGCGTGTTGAATAACATCAAATATTTATTGGTGGATCGTTGATAACCAAGTATTGCTCAAAGTGCACGGAAAGTAAATGTAGAGTATTGGATAGTATATGTGGGATGGTGGGTATCAAATCCAAACTACAAAGATAAAACAAGAGCACTCACTACAAGAACTATAAAAACATGAAATATGTTTAACTCAAGGAAACGAATAATAGAATTAACAGAAATATGATACAGATATGCTATGAATAATCGTCATCATGGAAACATCTGCCATTTACAAAGTTGGACGTTTCTGCATTGTTGCCCTATCTCTATTTTGATTGCACTGTATCATCATTATCCATGTTTTCACTAACGTCTTGTATCGACTGTTTGTCGTATTTAACATGTTATATACTGTTAATTGAAATGACGGACATGAAATGATCTGTGTTTAAATCAATAACTATAAACGCATTCTTCCAAGTTAGTATATCTCTAACGTTTGACCTAGAAATATCATGTTTATTATTCATCAGTGGTCGTTATCAGAATTGTACCATTACCATTTGTTTATGAACACCATCCTCTTCACAGAAAAAAACAAAACCCAAATCTGAAATACATTACCAACATACCGTTACCTGTCTGTACAATAATTGCATTGGTACAGATGATACAGTACACAATCACTTACAACAAACAAAAGTATCAATTTATTTTGCATAATGAGAGGGTATTTTCATATGTAAACTAATATTTTGCCATGGGTTTTGTGCAATACTAGTTTCTCGCAATTAACAGAGAAATAAGCACTGTAAGTTTCAAGCATGTAGTGATTTCAGTTTTATTATCAGGTGGGAAATCTAGAGTCACATATATGTGTGTTCTTCACATCCACTAAATCGCTTCTATGGAGGAATTTGAAACTCAACTGATACTCTAAAGACATTTGTTTGCTATTATTTGTATCCTTAGTTAATCGTTCATTCTGCTGCCTGGTTACATGTGTTCTTGCTAGCGTGATTCCATAAATATACGAGTCGTTATTATTAATTCCAAATTCCACATACTAATACGAAGAAACAATGTGATGCATGTGTCAGTTTAAAGTTGTATTAAAATAATTTGTATTCCAAGACGGAAACGCATTCCCGGGTGTTGGTTTAATGACATTGCGTCTCTCTGGATGTAAACGGGTATAACCCCAATATAAACACAGACTTTAATCCAACAATCAGTAGTTGACAAAATAAACACCATAAATAGGAATGAATAAATTGAGAGAGGCGTCCAGTTACTACTTTGAAATTGGATGTCATGTATCACGATACTCAGCAAGTAAATAATGGCAGCTAATATAAAACACTGTGTAGGTTATTTCCAAAATCCTTTAGTAATCTGTCATCCAGGAGTCAAGTGTTATTTCCAAAAACCTGTAATAATCTGTCATCCAGGAGTCTAGTGTTATTTTCAAAATCCTGTAGAAACCTGTAATCCAGGAGTTTAGTGTTATTTTCAAAATCCTATAATAATCTGTCATCCAGCAGTCTAATGTTATTTCCGAAATCCTGTAGAAATCTGTCATCCAGGAGTCTAGTGTGTTTCATCACGCGTAGCAGTATTATTTATCACACGCACGTTTTCAAGCAATGTCATTTGTAGAATTGTAAAATGTATTTATTCGCTTAAAACAATTTATCACAGAGATTGTCTTTTTCTTAGTAATCTTCTTTGCTAGCTTAAACATCATCAGAGAGATTGCCTTATTTATAAATCATTATTTACTAGCTTAAAAATAATCATCAAAGAGATTGTCTTTGTCTAATAATACTTCTTTGCTAGCTTAAACATCATCCGAGAGATCGCCTTTGATTTAGAAATCATTCTTTACTAGCTTAAAAATATCATCAAAAATATTGTCTTTGTCTAGTAATCATTGTTTGCTAGCTTAACCTAAATCATCAGAGGGATTGCCTTTGTCTTAGTAATCCTTCTTCAAACTGATATCAGTACAATTATTACTTGTAACATGTACATTCACTCAAATTGCAGAAAACTCAGACCAACCATGTTTGCTTCTCTCCATGTAAAACTAGATGCTTACCAATTCTTATTTCTCTCCACGTATACATAACTACGTAACAATTCGTATTTCTCTCCAAGTATAACTATATACTCACTGATTCCTACTTCTCTCCATGTATAACTATATACTCTTCAATTCGTATTTCTCTCCATGCAAAACTATCTACTTACCGATTTGTATTTCTCTCCATTTACAAATAGCTACTTACCAATTTGTATTTCTCTCCATGTATAACAGGGCACATAGCAAAAGTACACGAAGTAATTCTTTCACTCGACTGACGTATTTATTTTATATTTCCCTATCTATCTATCTATCTATCTATCTATCTATCTATCTATCTATCTATCTATCTATCTATCAAATGAGATCAGAGTTTTGTGTCCATTTGTTTTCCGCAAAAAGACAATCACTCGAGAACGTATTCATCGTTTTCTAAGAATCACTATATTTTCTGAAAGTCAGGAAAACATATTGAACTCTTTATCATTATTATTGATTACTTTCTGAGCATGATAAAAGGGAATTTTCAAAACCAACGTCTATCTGACCATTTGTCCTACAGTCTTTACATATGTGTACCGTTGCCTCTATTCATCATGCCATCTTCTATGTCATCATACATAATCTCACATGACCTTTCCTGTTCTGACGTACCATTTGTCCACATAGACACACGGAAAATATAATAATCTATAGTATTGACATATCCATGTCCCTTCGACGCAAATTAAGTTTAAAAGGGAAACAGGTTCAAGGATGAACACAAACACTGCTAACTGCGTTCGATATGTGACCAGCCATTATAAAAACAAATAAGAACATATATTTGATGATAGTCTGTGAATTACCGAAGCTTCTAAATAAAATAACTTATAATTCACTGTATTGAATTACGATAAATAGTTTCAGTGACATGTTCATAACAGTACAGCCTTGAATGTCGAAGCTCATTTTAGATGCTTACGTGGCCAAATGATAAATATAGCGTCTTCCCGCAGAGGACTACCCGGACCTCAACATAATAAGGGGGGAATAATTTTTTACAATGTGATATTTTACATTGACCTGGGAGGGAAAATTTTGTAGCTGTTTATATTTTCTGTGTGAATAATCACAAATCACAATAGAATATACACTGTAAACCATTGACATCGAGTGGGGTCCACTAAGGAATTTGCTACTTGAATCTGTAATACAGTACCTCTTGCTAGTGTGACCAAATGGATTGTAGTGCACGAAATAACGGAATCAACAGTTATAAATATCAGTTTTCAAATTGGCAACAAATAGGGAGGGAGAATTTGGGAAATATATCAAGTTCATGGGCAGTTGAAAAGACATGTTTGTGGGATTCAAGACGTAAATGACAAAACTGGGCAACTGGGTCATATTATTTTAATTACTTGGTCACCACCATGACAAATCTGGGTAACTAGGTCATATTCGTTATAAATTTTGGTTCAGCATCATTTAGTATTTATGTGGTCTGTGGGACCTGTCCTTCATTTTTTAAGAGCTAGACAGTCATATTCCGTATGAAAGGAACGTGGGCGTGGGTACGTGATGCAGTAGATATGTGTGCCTTGAGAAATAATAGAGGGAGATATAAGTAATGGAGAGAGGAATTATGGAAACAGTGGAAGAAGAAAGCGTATTAGACTGGGGCGACATATCATAAAACCATGTAGTTAAACTCTTGTGAAGAAAATTTGGAGAGATGGACAGATTCAAGAATAATGGAATCATCTAATATGAGTTATTTACTTATAATGTACCACTGAGGTCTCAACCCTCTGACGCCATAAGGTTATATGGACAAGAGATCTCGGGGTCAGACGAAGAAAGCCTACTAGCCAATACGTTTGAAGAAAAAAATGCAAATAATTATTTTTGCTTGCTATGAATGAATGAAGGATATACTTCACGTCGTGAGTGAAAAACATTGTATTTTCACTCGAAGCTTCGCTGCTATTGGAAATACTGAACTGATACTTTGATAGTTTTTGGTCTCCGAGTTTTCGTAAATCCTCTCAGGAAATACAGTCACGTCAGCTCCATAATCAATCTTGAATAAAAGTGAAACATTGTTCAATATCACCCGCGTTATTCACGGCTGACCCTTCTTGGTGCTAATAGTCCCTAGAAATCCAGGTTCAGCTCTCGATTCTATTGTGAGAACTGCTGATTTTGACAGACAGCTTTTTACATAGTGTCCCCGTTTCCAAATCTTGTGGCATTCTGCAAATGCTGTATCATATCAAACTTTTAGCCCTCTTACAACTTGCATTTGTCCCTGTTTAAATTCACAGGGTATTGTGTGTGGACACTCAGTCAACAGTTATTGAATGCGGAATGAACGCATCTTCGTTTCAGACATCATTAGAAACAACGCACAGATGATATTATTTTTCATTTTACAATGTAGCTACTAACCGAGCCTTTTCATACATTATATTTCAACATTTGTATTTCATCTCATCTCCCGTAATGACAATGCCTAGCATCACATTAACAACAATCACTTTGAGCACGTAATGTGGTCTATTTGTTTCTGATCATAATTTCCTGGGTGTTCCGTAATGATCAGACAACGTAGCTAAGGGAAATCAATAATAACGACATGAATGCTCAAATGAATTTCATGTTCAAATAAACATCTTTTCTTCCCACTTACTTGCTGCCGATTGGCGCTTGCAATTAACACCGTCATGTTCACTACAAGAGTTTATTACAATTATTATTTTTTTAAACATATCTTTCCTGCATATGACAGGCGAATCACCATTTTCAAAAATTAGGTTAGAGACACAAAGTTAGCTTTAATTTCCTTCCAAAAAGTATATGTAAAATAGTCTTAAAAATGGTACACAGACTGGTAAGCAATTGCGTCCTACAATAGTGATTTGATTTAAAATATACACAAATATTGAAAATGTTGTCTTCAAAAAAATATATTTTCTTAATTCACAAATCTGTCTATGTGTGAATTACGTCAGTAGTGTTTGTTAACATGCTCTCTACAATGTTTATACATGCATTATTTTAGCAAGACACATTGAGAAAACACTATACATATTGTATCCCTAACTTTGTTTGCATGAATCAAGTTTCATCCTATCTGCCGAATATTGTTCAGATATAACATCTCTACATTTTGGTTCTACTTCAGCTCTCGAACTGGCAATGTCTAGCAGCGCATGAAAATAATAGATTTGGACTCATTGACAACAATGTTTGCACTTGATGAAATTAAATGAACTTTCCATACATCATACTAATGATTCCTGGATATGTCATGTTGATTAAACAATTAGCAAGGGAAAAATAAACTGAATGAATGCAATTTGTTACACGGACCAGGGTCAGGCTACCGGGGCATGTGGGCGACTAAGTCGCAAAAATCAGTAATCTTGTGAAAGCAAAAACGACTTTGCCCTGTGACAGTTTTGTAGGTACGTTGACTGATCCTACTTTCTGAGAAGTCACCTCGGCTTAGCCAGGTTAATTCTAGTATTGTGATGTAGCGAAATGTATCCATCAAGCCATCAGTAGCTAGACCTAGTTTTGATATCAGTTACGCAGACAAAGAAACTCTTGCACATTCACAGGCATGTGATTTTATAGCTGACTGGCCACTAACTCTTTCCCGAGTAAGTTAGCAACTATCACGGCCCGATTCCGCATGTTATCCTATGATAATAAAACATACTAACTTATATTTCGAAACGTTAATGATTTCTGATACCTCAAATATATATATATATATATATATATATATATACTATATATATATATATATATATATATATATATATATATATATATATATATATATATATATATATATATATATATATATATATATATATATATATATATATATATATATATATATATGAAAAAGATCCCTCCTGATTCGACTAATTATTATTAATTTTAAATATGGAGAAACAATATTATCCTGCAGTCTAGATAATTAATAATTCGTAATCTACTGATATTAGATTCCGGGTCCTATGCCTCATTGGCATATCAGTTTAGCTCTTGTGTAGAATCACCTAAGAAGAATATTTTATTAATATACTTTTGCATTGTATATACCAAATTATTTGGTGTGTTCTTTGATGCCCTGCTGTCATGTGGAGTTACTTTTGCAATTCGCTGAGAAGATTCACTTGCTAGCTGTTATCGTGTGTAACATTATGTAATAATAAAAGCTTTACGGATTCATAATTATTTTCTAATACCAGTACTCAAAGAAAAAAAAATGTTTTGGGACAAGCCCCGGGCTAGTGAATTAAATTAACTCACAAGCCCTGACTGAAATTCCACAATCCCGGACAGTTCATACCTGTCAACTCTAAAGCCGGGAGAAGAATCTTCCCGATTTTGAGGGATTTCCACACCAATCACCCGACCTCATTTCTCCCGATTATTACATTATGTCTGTAAATTTTCATCTCGCCGAAAACCCCCATATGTAAATAGATATTTCGTATGCAATCCACAGATGCCATACAATATTTATCACTTGTGAATGCTGTTGTAACCAAATAATTAATATCACACTACAAATTCGTTTCTTCATTAAAAAAGAGTGTTAAGAGTAAGCATTAGTCATGTAAATTGCAAATTTGTTTTAAACCCCTACAATAGTACTGTAGTAGAAAATAAATTATATAAAAATAACTACAATTGTCACCAATATATTAGTTTCAATCGTAAGAATTATCGCTGTGAATGTTGTGTAATTTTCTCAGCAAACAAAATCACATATCCATTTCCGCCAAAGAAACTCATCCAGTAAACAGTTAGCATTCTTCTACCGTACATGTAAACTTTAATGACTATTATTAAATTAAAAGATGGAATAAAACAAAATAAACTACGCAGTATACGTGCCCCCAAAGAACTAATTATGAGTAAATATTTTATTTAGTAAACAGTGTTACATGCCGAAAGAGTTAATCCTAAGGAAATAAGGTGGAAAATATTCAATTTGAAAGGTAAAAGGTGGGAAAAAAGTTATTATATGTACGGTAACTTGTGACTGCAGATTTGAACTGTTAAAATGAATTCTTAGGCATAGTAAATTACAGCAAAATAGGACATTGTTTATTTGCCAATCAATTGCTGGTGTTTATATTCACACACTGTAGAACATGGTTTCTGTATGTATGTCCAAAGGGCAGCCCTTTTCACAAGATAAACGCGATTATAAAGATTAACTTTTAATAAGTTACACTGGCTTTATTGTTTGTGTACTGAAGTCTAACCTTTAGCTATTTATGCATTTTTGCCAAAGCTGACCAGACTATGAAAACGGGGGGCTTGTCCTGGGGGAAAATATGGCGTTTCATAGGGAGAAATGGCGCGTCCCATGGGCGCTAGCACATTGGGGGCAAGTGGGTGGGGGCAATAGTCGCCTCCCCCAATTATACCTTTAAACATGCATTGGTGGCTGACGACTTCCTACTTCAAAGAAACGTTGCCGCTGTTCCCAAACTTGCATAAAAATATAATATATTGCGGCCTAAACATTCTCATAAAAGTCAAGAATATATAATACCTTTTGTGCTTGTACACGCATTAATCATCTCTTTCATGTACATATAATGAGTTGTTCCACCTCCTAATTTTACCTATGCAAAATAGCTCAATGGGTTCACCCACTCACACCTTCAACACATCTCATTAGCTATTGTCATCCAGTTAATGTGAAACTTTGATTTTATGCCTGACCTATTTTCCTTGAATTGCCGCTATTTAAACTGTCCAGAGGATAGTTTTGTATCAGTTCAGACCATTACAGACTACCGTTTATGCATACAACACTTAACGGGCATAGATTGTTTGTTGTTTTTTTTGCTTTTTTGGAGGGGGGTGTTGTATTTTTTTCTTAAGATTACAGAAAATTGTGTTTCCTCGAAACACGACTGTATCGGGGGTTGGGAGTACAAACATATCTCAATTTCACGTAGGACAGTGGTAATCTGATCTAGATTACTGTCAACATCTTGAGAACACATCTACTCATTTCATCACCGCGATCAAAATTTTCTCAGGCAACATCTGTTTTTTTTTTGGTTTTCGAAAAGCCCGACAGGCACCTTACTTTGGATACATGATGGGCCCGACCTAAAATGAAGCGGGGCCTCAGGAGTCGGGCTATCGGAATTTTTGAATACAGTGAAGAATTTTCTAACTTAATGAAAACAATTCTGTAGAGTAAGACTAATTAAAAAAATGAATTGTTTGCAACCTATCGAATACTGGAAGGAAACCTTGAAATTTAAATACGACAATGTGGGTACATATATCTTACAACGACAATTTTAATAATTGCCTTAACTATAACAATAATTGTGTACCTACGCGAATTTGACCATGAATATACTAACTCTTAGGAGATAGTAACAAGAATATCGTGAAATTATTTATGTATTAAATGACGCTGTTGTTTATGTCTTTTGTAGTCCTATAGTTAGAGTATTTTCTTGTAGCTTATACTTTATTCATCATAATAATTTGTCTCAACCAGCCAGTACCGTTAAAGTAATTTTTCTTCTGCTCTGACTTTTACCGTTATTCACATATTAACGACAAAATCATATGCAATTGTTTATTTATTCCAAAAAAGATATCTGTGAGATGTTGAACATGAAAAGCTTGTGTGTAAGGTTACTGATCAGGCAAAATGTCGCATCTAGGTTGGTATTAAAGTACAGTAATCTCACTTTAAGGGACAAATTGCAACGAACGTATATATATATATATATATATATATATATATATATATATATATATATACATATATATATATATATATATATATATATATATATATATATATATATATATATATATATATACATATATATACGAGTTCATGCACACACACGCGCACACACACACACAAGAGGTCTGGAAAAGTGTTAATTTGCTGTCTGACATTTTAAAAATTGTGTTGTGGTCTAAATTACATTTTAACAACTATGTACTGTCATATTTTCGACTACAAAAGCTGAATATTAAGATCTCAAAAACCAAAGAAGCTTGATTTTTCTTTTAAAAGCAAAATTATGAAAAGTTAAGAGAAAACAAATTATCTGCATCAGTAATACAAATCTATTGCATATATATTATATCAATAGCTATACATACATACATAGATATATACATACATATATATATATATATATATATATATATATATATATATATATATATATATATATATATATATATATATATATATATATATATATAACAGATACAGGTATTAAAGTGGTTTCTGTTTGTTTTGTTATGATCGAAACATTAAACTCCACTACCACATCTCTACATAATGCTTTTCGTCCTCTCGGGAAT
This sequence comes from Megalonaias nervosa, assembly GCA_016617855.1. Classification (NCBI taxonomy): domain Eukaryota; kingdom Metazoa; phylum Mollusca; class Bivalvia; order Unionida; family Unionidae; genus Megalonaias; species Megalonaias nervosa. The sequence goes on along the minus strand of JAECUM010011584.1, from coordinate 34,426 downwards.
ATAGTATTCATTACCTGATATTGTAAATGGTTTAGAATTATAAATCGATGCAAAATTGGTATCTTGTTCATAGACATTTCAAACTATTCAACAAGTTTCATATGTCTTATCTAACACTTTGTCAAAGGTAGCAAGATGAGAGCATGCGATGTTGTCTTTTTCAAATTAAAACAAAATTGTCTTCATCACCGCTGGTTCTCTTCCTTTTAATGATCATTGTATTTTTATTCATGATAACTTGGGTGAAAACAATCGTGTTGGCTTTTCTATGAAGCTATTAATTATTAAATATTTAATCATAGGGAATTTATGGTAGAAAATTATGTAAATGCCTGTTCGTATGATTGGAGGACCAATTAACAGAACTTGGATAGATTAATTGCTTCCTAGATTGATCTTTCCTTTTCTATTGATCTCTGCATCAGTACTTTTCTTTGAAACAAAACTACAGTGATATTTATTGTTAAAACAGTTATAACATTTTAAAGTGAAGATCCTGTTTGATGCCTGACAGTGTGCACAAAGTATATATAGGATCGGATCATTCAGGCATGGCTGTGTTTATCCTAATCTTATATTTTGGTGAAAGTGTGAATCCAGTCTAAGGAAGCAATTACGATACACCGTCAAGGTAGTCTGACACCTGTCACCCAAAGATTTGCTATCCCCCGTTAGTTTTATTAGATAAGGTGTTTAAATTATTAGATTTCACAGCATGTGAATTCAAAAGATTTGCATCTGAGACTTTGAATGTCAGAATCACAATGAACGCTGTCCATCAAAATAAAGGAAATATGTGAATGAAACGTTTTCCAGGTATATATATATATATATATATATATATATATATATATATATATATATATATATATATATATATATATATATATATATATAGAGAGAGAGAGAGAGAGAGAGAGAGAGAGAGAGAGAGAGAGAGAGAGAGAGAGAGAGAGAGAGAGAGAGAGAGAGAGAGAGAGAGAGAGAGAGAGAGAGAGGATTACACATATAAACCAAACAAAAAGGTAGTTTATAATCTCATCCTTAGCAGAGTACAGATTTAAACGTAACGACAAAATCATTTTTCAAAACAGAATGATCAATGCGATGTGATGATGCCACATTGTTTGATACGTACACAGTACACAGTACAGTAGACCTTGAGGGTATAGTGTATTGTTTTCTATGTTTGGGTTTTAGTGCAAACCAGAAATGTCGTAATGTTTATTTATCTAGCTGCTATAGAAATATGTTGGTTTTAATGTCATCATAATTTAATTTATTCAATCGTTCGTTTTTTGTTGTCTTTGTCTTCATTAATATATGGCAGAACATGATTATTACTTTGTTTTTGAGCAATCTTATTATTGATGTCACCAAAATAAAGCTTCATATTGAAGGTTTTGATATAAACGTTTGGCAGGTCATATACACAGACTGACTGCATGAATATTGGGCAAATCCTTGCTTCAGTCTGCATTCATGAAGTACAGTCACTTTTTTCCAGAAATCATCAGGGAAATTGATAAACATAATCAAAATAATGGAGGTACCTGTCATTGTCATGGTCTTTTCCTGTAATCCATCCTTGAACTTGCATGATTTATGTTTTGTTTACTCTGCTATACTAGAATTGATGGGGGACTCGGCGAAGTAGAATTTAATATGTGTTACCTGCAATAAATAAAGTTATTTTTAGTTTTTATTAATACAAAAGTATTATTAAAAGTTTTCATAGGAAATTTTGAGAGAAAAGGAAGAAAAAATGCAAATGAAATGGCACAGTTACTAAAGCAATTTTATCTTGTCTGCATTTCGTAGTTATTCTGAAAAATCTACACTGGTCATCAGTTATCCTGTATACAGCTATGGCACATCATGGCACTGTTTCAGGTGATAAAGTCCTCAATTTTTTGATCACCATGTTCTATAATGGGACTTTATCGTCTTTCTTTGTTTACCATCTCCCATCAAGCAAATTAAATTAAGAATTAATACTGCTAGATCATACTTCAAATTAATATTTCATGCAAATTCTACTCAAACCGCTATAAAAGAGATTATTTATTTATTATTATTTGGTTCGTTGTCACCTGCAGATGACAATAAAATTACCTGCTTCCTCTCTTAATGTCAGATTCAAATCATTGCAGATTAAGTAATGTCTCCAAATATACTCGGAGCTCTTTTCTGCTGTATTCCAAATATATCTGCATTTATGTAATCAGTATATATGATTGATGTCTACTTATCTGTTCTGTTGTGTGCTAATCAAAGTATCCCCAAGGTTTGATAATGTATATACGCTTAACACATTTAAGGTTTAAAAGTGCGACTACGGAACTGAAGTATGTGCTTACATTCCACTCGAGTTTAATGCAAAAGGAGAGCTTAGCATGAATATCGCGACAAGTTTCTTGTTGGGATCGCTTTAATAGTTAACATTAATAAGTTGATTGTGATCTTTAACAGCACATTCGACGGTTCAAATTTAGAAAAATCATTGTTCTTTTCAATATCGAATAGTTCATAAAAGATATGTTTTTGTCGAGTGTTTTCTTTTTTATTTTTGCATTTTGTTACATTTATGGTGATAAATTGTATCTTTCTACACTTTCAAATGTTGGAATGTTGGACTTTGTGTTAGTCACATAGTCTTCGGCCAAAATAAAACATTTGTTAAGGTGTTATTAACTAATAATAATAATAATAATAATAATAATAATAATAATAATAATAATAATAATAATGATAATAATATTAATAATAATAATAAATGCTGGATGGAAGCACATAAGCAGATCTTTATCTTGAATACATGCATGGGTGTGTGCAAGTTTTTGTTTACTAAATGACATTGTTAATTTATATGCATATATGTCATGAGATTGGTAATTTTCGACATATTTCAATATATTACTGCAGAGATCTTCCAAATGAGTAACCCGATGTCTCGTGGTAATCTGATCTAGATTATTGTCAACATCTTGAATACATGCATGGGTGTGTGCACGTTTTTGTTTACTAAATGAAATTTTTAATTTTTATACATATATGTGATGAGATAGGTAATGTTCGACACATTTCAATATATTGCTGCAGAGATCTTCCAAATGCGTAACCCGATGTCTCGCATCCGATCTATCTTTACGACAAAAGCTAGATGATTAGGCTTGCGCAGTAATTTAGTTCGGCCCAACAGTAGGGGCACAGATATATGTCCAGTGTTGTTATGTTACAAAACGATTGAAATAGCTTGCTTCATATAAAGTACTTTTGAGCACCTGCAAATATTTCGTTCCATTGTTCAAGTAGGTGTTTGTCAATGATTAATTCTGAAGACGAAATTTTAATCTAATAGCCGGGGACAACTGATGTCGCAGTTACTGTATATGTACAATCTGTACGAGGGTATATAGAGACTAAAATTTAAAAACAATTGTGAAAATAGTTTTATTTTTTAACTTGCACGACATTAGTTTAAAAGTTTGAAATCGATGCAAGAGCTTGTATTGTTAGGAAACCTTTGACTTTCAGTTAATTGATTTATATTTATACAAACGTTCCAACAAGGCACTTTCGTTTTGAAGCTTTAGATACAGATGTCATTTCGGCCTCGTTGCTCGTGTCACACATAATAGTACGTGCGTGGATGAATAAAAACGAGGTAACATATTGTGCAGTATTTTCTTTCTTGCGCTTAATACAATGAATATAGCACCATCTTACTTTGAGTTATTTAAACTGTATATTTATAGTAAATAAAGCAAATTAATCAGATTATTCACGTTTTAATATCAGTTTCTAGTGTAGTCTTGTGATAGCCGTGAAAAATATGTTCTGCTACATTTGTAGTCATTGGGGTCCTCGTTCATTGTTGAACAAACATAACTAGATTTAAAGATTTGACAAATAGAAAGTAAAGGTCAATATTTACTCTAGCGTGACATTCAGATGAATCTTAGTATGATCACATTAAATAGCTTGCTAAATGTCACATCCAGATATGACGTATCTGTCAATAAAATCAGTGTCTAGTGAATGCTAGTGAATATTGATCTTTTTCCAAATAAAACATTGTTTCAGATCTAAAAATAGCTTGCAAATAACTGAAACATTTTCACACCGAAACACAAATGCCAAACCAGTCTCTCCAGTCTGTGAGACCATTCTCAATATTTAAATATTAAATATGTTTTAATATTTAAATATTAACTATTAAGTGCTTATATTAAGAAATAATACTGTGACGTATACTTTTACGAAGAGTTTATTGATTTCAAGTTCATTTAACGAAAAAAAAAATAGAACACAGAACGAAAAGAATATGAAGAGATCGATTGATTACCTTACATCATGACATGCATGCAGGAGATGATACATAAACAAGTCCATCACTTTTTTACATGCATATTCAAATAATATCATAAAATATGGTGGAAAGTACGACAGACAAACTGAGGAGTATGGTTGCCCAGAAAAGACACCTGATAATCCACTTCAAAATCTGTATGACCATTGATTTAATATGGTGATTACTCAAGCAGTGACAATTTAGTATTAAATGTCTTGGAAATTATGTAACTGCGAAGAACAGAGCTCCTATATGCAATTATCGATGGATGCAGAGAGCTGAGTTCGTTGATTTTGCTTACTGGTATGGAGTCTTTTTAAATTTTAACACCTGCAAACTTGGTTATATTGCTGGGCATTGAACTGGAGACAGTTTAATTGCATAGGTTTGATTTTGTTTGTCCGGTGAGCATTATATTGTTTTATCCCTCTCACATGCACGCTCACACACACACACACACACACACACACACACACTAGAGTACAAAGATAAAATATCCGCTTGCGTTTACCGCTACTTCACTCTTTGTATGGTATTCCATCTACCACTTTCACTCTTCATATTAAACATGCAGGCTCGTAAATGATGAAGGCATATGAACAAATGCACATATTTATATTCTTCTCAATCTTTCTATATTTATGTCTAAGTTTTTCTATTCATAAGCACACATACACGCACATAATCACATGCACATTTGACGTGCAAATTACATGTCTACACGAATGACAATTTAACGATGAGGCTTTCCGTGAAACGATTAATTTACGAATTGAAGCGTCTCATAAAATGTTAGTGGTTATATTACTACTAATCTTGTGATAATGTTATTATCAAATACGTACAAAGTAGATATATTTCAAGAGTTCTAACATTATCATCCAAGAACGATGATTCAATATATTAGTCGTAGCTGTTATCGTCAGGTCCCAGCTTTTAACGGTAAGAAAACTTACGCATGCAATTACCGTCATTGCGTTTAAATGCATAATTTTCTTTGCTTTCACACGAAGAAACTTATCTCGAAGTGCTATACACTATATGAGCGTAGGTATCAACACATTGCTTGAATTCAGAGTCAACAGGCATATTTTCTGTGTTCTGAACTAATGCTTATCCTAACGTTGCGGTGCATGCACGTAATGGAACAAATCCTGTTTATGTTTCTGATGCCATGCTAATTAACCCACAGCTTTTGCGGTAGTGAGAATTGTAAGTACCGGATAATTGTTCCCGTTGCAGTTTCCTCTCTTCGCCCTTATTGCAATGAAGCATGTCGGAATTGTACCCATTTGTTACGTAGTTTAAACGAAATGTATAATAATTATATTAAGATAAATATATTCTGACTGTATTGGCAGAGGTGGAAAAGGCAAAAGTTTAAGACATAGTATTGTCTTAAATTAAAATAGGATATATCCGCTAAATGGAACTTAAGTTGAATCCCAGTACAATATCTTGTAAGACGTTTGAAAGGGCAAGCTGCCGCTAACGAAAGCATTGCTCTATTAAGCCATTTTACCAGCCTCTTTACGCAGAGAAAATAAAATACAATCTTCCTAATAACACAAAACTAAAAGCATGAAACTGTTGAAATAAAGAGAGAGATTACATCACAGGTTTGCTATAATAGTGCTGGTTGGGTTACAGTTTTAAAGACCACATTCATCTATTAAAATAGTATATACTTTTCAGTAACTTTCACTAATCAAACCGATGTTAAATCTGCCAAACGACATTAACAACGTTTGAAATAATTATATGTTCATTAATCAAACGGTCCTGGTTATTGCATTTTCTCGTAACACTCCCCGTGTTCAGATTTGTTTTGAAAGGTTCTCATTAAGGCCATCGGCTTCATTCCCCCGATTACTTATGTTTCAGGATGCTGAATTTAGGCATACATTACTTGTATACATGACCATGAGGAGTTAAGGCTCGAGATGTCCAAAACTTAATATCACTAATTTCAAAATGTAGCGTCATGATCCTTCACATCATTTGTTAGAACGGTCAAATATGTATCAACGTAAACACATACATACATATATGATGATGATGATGATGTTCGTCCTCCGGTCTCGAAGACGAATATGACTTCAGATCTGGGCTGGTCTGTAAGTGCGCAGATGGCTGGTGAGGCCGATCTGCGCTCTGAAGAGTCTAGGGCAATGAGGACAGGGAATTACCGGGGGCTGGATGGACTGAAGGTCGGCGCTGGCTCTGCTCTTCCTCTGCTGCCGTTTCTGCTTGGCCACGGTGATCCGGTGCTCTTCAAATGCAGCTGCGCCTGAGTTGATCTGGTGACACCAGGCAGCGCGGTCTTCGGCAAGCTGCTCCCAGCTGTCTAGGTCCATGCCACAGGACTACATGGAAGCTTTGAGCATGTCCTTGAATCGTTTCTTTTGGCCACCTCGGGAACGCTTGCCTTCAGCGAGTTCCCCATAGAACAATCTCTTTGGGAGGCGCTCATCAGGCATACGGCAGACATGACCAGCTCAGTGGAGTTGTGACCTTCTGAGCATGGCATAGACGCTTGTCATCTCTGCTCTCTGGAGGACTTCCGTGTCAGGAGTCTTGTCCTGCCATTTGATGTGGAGCAGTTTTCTGAGGCAGCGCATGTGGAAGGAGTTCAGCTGTTTTGCATGGCGACTGTACACCGTCCATGTCTGACAGGCGTACAAGAGGGAGGGCAGTACTACTGCGCGGTACACCTTGAGCTTGGTTTGCAGGCTGATTCCGCTTCTGTTCCACACAGTAATGTGAAGTCTGCCGAAGGCTGCACCTGCACGAGCAATCCTGAGAGTGACCTCTTCATCGATGGAGACTGTGCGCGACAAGGTACTGCCAAGGTAGATGAACTTGTCAGCAACAGCGAGCTTCTGGCCATCGACGGTCATGCTGGGTTCAGTGTAGAGGACTGAGGGTGCAGGCTGGTACATGATTTCGGTCTTCTTCGTACTTATTGTGAGTCTGAAGTCTGTGCAGGCTTTGGAGAACCGATCCATATTTTCTTGCATATCAGACTGAGTATCAGCATTCAAAGCGCAGTCGTCAGCAAAGAGGAAGTCGAGGATGGTGTCTTCCTGGACTTTGATCTTAGCCTGCAGTCTTCTCAGGTTGAAGATGTTCCCATCAGTCCTGAACCGGATGTTGATGCAAATGTCACCCTCACGGAATGCGTCGGTCGGCATCGCTGTGAACATCATGCTGAACAGGGTCGGGCAAGAACGCAGCCCTGCTTGACACCGTTTGTCACTGGAAAGGGGAGGGAGAACTCTCCATCATCCTGTACTCTGGCGAGCATGCCATCGTGGAACAGTCTGACCATGGTGATGAACTTCTCAGGGCATCCGAACTTTGCCATGATCCTCCACAGACCTTCACGACTCACAGTGTCAAAAGCCTTAGTGAGGTCCACAAAAGTGGTATAGAGGCTGACGTTCTGCTCTTGGCATTTCTCCTGAAGTTGCCTGGCTGCGAAGATCATGTCCACGGTGCCCCGATCCCACCTGAAGCCGCACTGACTCTCTCGTAGCAAGCCTTGCTTCAAGTGGACGGTCAGTCGATTTAGCAGAATTCTGGCCAGTATCTTCCCTACGATGGATAATAGGGAGATGCCACGGTGGTTGTCGCATGATTGACGGTTCCCCTTCCGCTTGTAGAGGTGGACAATAGAGGCGTCTTTGAACTCCTGCGGATTCTTCTCCTGGTTCCACACAGACTGGAAGAGGTCAGTAAGCTTCTGCGTCAGTCGGGGACCACCAGCTGCGTAGACTTCCGCTGCGATGGAGTCAGACCCGGGGCTTTGCCACTGGACAGACTTTTAATTGCCTTCTCTATTTCTGTGAAACGTGGCGAATCCGAGAGGGACGCGTTGGTTGGGACCTGGGGCAGGCGAGGAATGGCTTCAGTGTTGATGGAGGAAGGACGGTTGAGGACACTGTCGAAGTGTTCTGCCCAGCGCTTGAGAATCTCTTCCTTATCAGTGATCAGCGTGTTCCCATCTGCACAGAGGAGGGGGGAAAATCCTGATTTAGTTGGACCGTAGATTGTCTTGAGCACATCGTAGAACCTCTTCATGTCATTGCGGTCTGCGTACGACTGGATCTCGTCCGTCTTCTTGCTCAGCCATGTGTCCTGCATCTGTCGGGGCTCTCTCTGCACTGTTCTTATGATATTGGCGAATGCAGCTTTCTTAGATGTGGAGTGCGGGTCAGTAAGCAGCGCTCTGTGCTTGTGGTGTTTTTCGTCGAGCAGTTCTTGAATGCGATCATCCTTATCATCGAACCAGTCCTGGTGCTTGCGCGTGGTAGGTCCTACCACATCGGCGACGGTGGAGTAAACAACATCCGAAAGGGACGCCCAATCAGACTCTACATCATGCGAGACTAGAGTGATGGCTTCCAGCTTGCTGTCTAGTTCGTCTGCAAGGGACTGCTTCATTGAACCGTTTTTCAGCTTGGAGACGTTCAGTCACTTCCGCGTCTTGCTACCTTGAGGAAGTCTAGGAGGCTGTATCCTGATGTTAAGTTTGGAGATGATCAGCCTGTGGTCAGTCCAGCACTCGGCTCCACACATAGCCTTCGTCACTCTGACGTCTTGCCTGTCTTTCTGTCGCACTATGACGTAGTCAAGCAGATGCCAGTGCGTGGAGCGTGGGTGCATCCATGACGTCTTGTTGCGAAGTGGTAGGCGGAAGACAGATTTGGTGATGATCAGTTCGTGAGCTGCACAAGTTTCCAGCAGTAGGAGGCCATTGCTGTTACAGCTGCCAATCCCATTTTTTCCCAGCTCTCCTTCCCATGAGGTGTGATCTGCGCCAACCCGGGCGTTAAAGTCACCAAGGATGATGAGTTTATCTGTTCTGGGCACGGCAGCAATAGCGGATCTCAGTTCATCGTAGAACTTGTCCTTGATCTCATCCGGGTTTGTAAGTGTTGGGGCGTAGGCGCTGACTAGTGTGGCATATCGCTTTCTTGGGAGCGGCAGTCGAACGGTCATCAGACGATCGTTGATGCCTTTAGGTGGGCCGACTGTCTTGTTGACCAGGTTGGACTTGATGGCAAACCCAACTCCAGCCTCGCGACGTTCTTCCTCGCTACGTCCAATCCAAAAGAAGGTGTAGCCTGCATTTACCTCTGACAGTTGACCTTCGTCGGCAAATCGGGTCTCGCTGAGTTCTGTAATCTGGACTTTGTACCTGTTCAGCTCTCTGGCAATCAAAGCAGTCCGTCTTTCAGGCCTTTCAGTCCCGGCACGATCCATTAGTGTGCGCACGTTCCATGCGCCTAAGGTAATAGTTGTCACCTTGATCTGTTTCTTTGTTTTCTTACCGCTGGAGTGGGATCCCCGCCAGCCGCTGTAAGCTGGCCAGGGTAAGATGAAGTAGACAATGTTTAGGACACCTTTTCTAGTCCCTTCCTCTTGCTATGGAGGCGAGCAATGTATTCCTGAAGAGGGCTGCTCGGACGCTCAGGTGGCTGCCGAACTCTCATGCTACTTCGGTCACAGGAAGACGACCCTATGACCTGAGTCACCTGCTTGCAGGGTTGTTACTACGGCTGCCAGTGAATCCACACCTGCTGATTCGCCACTTCCCCTTCGCCGCAGGACTTTCAGGATGATGGAATGGGATATTGATCTGGTGAAGTCATGACTTGCGCGTGAGAATTGGATTTCAGTGAGGAGGAGTTGCGCACTCGTCGACCTCACTCTCTCGCACCCGCCTGTCTGGGTCCAGTGGCAAGACAGAGTCGAGACGGCTGGAGATAGGAGGGAAGCAGTGGATGGCCAGCAGTGTCTAAGGTGTCTCACTGTGCCCTAGTCGCGTTCCACGTCGCTTGCTGTAACCGCATCTCTGCCCCTTGACCAGCTGGTGGTTCCTCCTCGCAGTCAGCCGGGTCCAGTCTTCACATGCTTAGGTAGACAAACCTAGATCACCGAGAGTTTGATACCCGACGGCTACCTTCAACCTGGCTTAGCCGGCCAGTCGATGCCATTGCCCTTGGTGTGGCCGCTGCGCATGCTACAGCTACTGGGAGCGACAGGTGAGAGTTGAGTGACAGGTGGGAACCAAAGGTGGACTAGCTACCCCATGGGAGTACGACTGCTATCCTGCCAGAGGTACACCCCATACACCACATACATACATACATACATACATACACCACATACATACATTCATACATACACACATACATACATACATACATACATACATACATACATACATACATACAAATAGACACACATACATACAGAAACAAACTTACCTACCTACCTACCTATTTAAGCACCATCCTACCAACCTACCTACCTACCTACATATATTCACTTTATCAGCATTAACGGTTGAAGCGAAGCTATTTGACGTAAAGTTCACGACACACTCGAACGTAAACAACTGACTAAAACTCATTTACACGTTTCAATACATAAAATGTGTCCTATTATTTTTCCATATCTAGTTCAACGCATCTGAATAATGAGATTTGCACTGCCTTCTAAAATTCCACCACACTTTCTCCTCGTCATCTCTTAGGATATTAAACTATTAGCAATAATAATAATAATAATAATAATAATAATAATAATAATAATAATAATGTTATTATTATTATTATTATTATTATTATTATTATTATTATTATTATTATTATTATTAATATTATTATTATTATTATTATTATTATTATTAGTAGTAGTAGTAGTAGTAGTAGTAGTAGTAGTAGTAGTAGTAGTAGTAGTAACAACTAACTTTTTCTTTGTTTCTCATGTACTGTTTTGCACCTACCAGAAAGGTATATACTCACAGATCGTGATTATATTGTTCGTATAATTTCAATTATATCACGTTTTGCCCTTCATCGCTGACAGAGTACTCGTGATTTACCTATGTAGCATCCTATTATTCCTAGCATACTATAATTCTGCATCATTAAGTGTATATTATAATAATACGTAAATATAATTCAACGTCACCAATTTTCAAACTCTACACATGAGTTAATCCCCATGTACATTAACAACATGCTGAATCTAGTTTGTGTTTATTCATGAGGAGAGCATAATCCGAACACATGTCACACAATACCTACGAACAATTCATTTCAAACTAGAAACATCTGAATTATGTTTATTTTGACTGCATTGCAGAGTGCGTTGTTTTAAGTCTTGTACATGACAATGCAGAAGAACAAAGAGTACACAAAATATTAAGGGACAAAATATATGTCGCTTTGATGAGAGTAAAGAATGCTTTTAGGACACAATTATTAGAACATTTCACAGTAAACACGAAGAGTGTTCGACACTTTCTCTGCTATTTGCATTCTTGGAAGAATGAATGTATATTCTAATATCCGCCTTTCTTCCTCTTTATTGGTTTTATTTTCTTAACCATCCTCCTCTTCTAGGTGACATGGTATGACGAGTGCTGAGTGCATGCAAACTATGGGTGCCGCAACCCGCAGATCATAGTAAGGTTCTCAGATAACGGGAATAAATAATTAGATATCAACATTTTTGTATGAATCAGTCCATCTAATCCATGATAACACATATCTTACTTAACTTTCTACCAATCCTTACATCCAGTTTTAAAAACATAACTCTCTATATTATGAACCTTGCATCATTTGAAATTAATGTATTTACAATCGATGGAGGAATGCTTATGTATTTCATGGTGTAAATATATCGAACATGTAATAAACTAGGTTACCTGTTTCGATAGTTTACCTACGGGGTCCTTGCATTTTGAGAGAGTGTCATAAATGTTTCCTTGCACGTCTACACACTTGCATAACTGCTTTCAAAACTCATAATTTACCTATAATATAAATTGGTAAGGATTTAGTGCTATATTACGTCAAATACAGGTCATCATTAGCATGATTTAGGTATAACAGATTAATGCGTGTATATTTAATAGCACAACAACTAGTTTGCGTGCGCTTCACTTCATTATGTGTTAGCAGAGATACGGCGTTTCAAAGCAGGAACACGTTTATTCGGTTTCGTGCTTTGGATCCTGTAAAGTGTTGAAGTTTGAATGAATATTGAACCTTAAAGTTGAATAAATTGTACAATAAAATGTTATCATAGTCAATCCAGAAAAGTCTTTGTGAAAGGCCACCTTGACATTTTTCTCTATATCAGCCGTTAAATGTATAGGTCCCATATCTAAAGTTTAGTGAGAATTGACCTGGGAATTGTAACGGTATCCTGGAAGAGAAATATTTGAGCTACTGACTATAATCGCATGAAAGGGACCTCATGTCAACAAATCGATTTTCAAAGGAAAGTTGATATGCATCATAATTCTCAGATTCTAGTCTGTCACAATTTGATGAAAGACCTGAGTATCTTGGGGAAAATTTAGGAACAGTTGCTTACGATTGGTCAGTTAAATTAAGGCGTACATTTTGGATGTACTGGGAATTTACGAGCAACGACCTTGGTCAAACTTCTTCAGTCAGAAAATCTCCTGCGTGAGGAAGATTCGACTCTAGGGTAAAAAACTAGGGTGTAGAGCTTTCCTCATTAAAAAGGAATGTAAAGGGGACCAGGTGGCTGTCTTGTAATGAAAGACAGGCTTTAGTGATAGGACGCAGGATTTATGAAAAGAAAACAGTATTAAGGAAACAGCTCTCTCTTAAAACTGAAGAGGGAAGCCCGGAAAGAAAGGAAGAGTAAGGAATAGAAGGTCAGAAGAAGAACCAAGTATACACGTGGAGGTTGGAAGACATGGGATACACGGCGTCAAGAGAGGAAGCGACGCTAGGTGATGCTGATCAGGCGTGGACAGTGTGCTCTTTTCACCACTCGTTACCATGACGAACGAATCCCTAATTGAAAACTGCTATTAAATTCCATTAACGTAAATCAGTTGAATTGAAGTTGCCAATTTTAGTTATGTATTAATTAATTAAAATTTATTTTATTTTCTTGTTTATGGGGGCTCGTATTGTCTTTTTTCTTCTCAATAATATCGCTCAGTCCTCTGTGGAAGTTCTATCTACTCACACCGGGCCATGAAATCGAGGGAGGCCATACTCTAGATAACGATTGCAAAATCTAATAACATCCATCCTTACCAAGATAGGGCACCCCTTACAGATCCATTGTATTCCTCATGCTTCAGGAGTAAGGTAGGTGTATCAGCAGCATATCATGCCCGTTTGATGTCACTCAGCATTTCTCGTCTGCGTTCTGTGTGGATTCTTTGCATGTAATTCTTGCGCCCGAGCATAAGAATACTGTCTGACGGAATTTGCAAAATATTTATACCCTCGACCAGCTGTTATTACATGAGTATTCAGATCTTCTTAAGCTTGTCATCTTTTACATTATTCCCTATAAGTCATACTATAAGACAAACTATGACCAAAATTGCTTAACTCGAAGAACATAGAATATTCAGAGAAGATGCTCTTTAATTGAAATCAGAACGGTATGGAGTAAACGTACATGAGGCTGGTAACTTTTAAATCAGAAAAGCACAATAATGTATGCCCACACCACAACCAACCCCTGCAGCCAACATCTTTAAAAACTGCTGTTTTGGGGAGACTTATGTAATATAACAGATTCTTTGTTTCTTTCATCTTAATGTTTCCTCTTTCTTCATTTGACTACTCACTTTTTATATAACTTTTATCGACAGATCATAAATTTTGAGAAAAAAATCTTGTTATGGATCAAACGGCCATGTAGTTGAAAACACGCTGTATATCGGAAGACTTTTCTGATGTTGATTATACGTTCTATGTTGTTTTCCATGTGATCCTTCAAATACTATAGACTCTCTTTAACAATATACCATCTTTTGTCTTCTGAATAAAATCCCATTGACGAAAGCAGTATTAAAATTTGTGTAGAGTGAGAGAACAAAGGCATGTGCACCGATACAGTAGTAAGGGCAAAGGAGACTTCTGGCTCAAGACCTCTCCCAACCCTCCAAACAAATATAAATTACCATCTTGGAGACCCTCCAACCCTACCCCAAAACGACTTTTATTTTTTTAGCTAGGAGACTTCTAGCTCAAATATAATCCAAGACCTCTCCAACCCTCCAAACAAATATAATCCAAGACCTATAGCTATTTGTCACCGTCAAATTTCATACCCTACCATTACTATACCTTTTATGATAATCTTTTTCATATCTGCTAACTCCCATTGGCAGAATATCTGTTAACATACTGTCAATAATACGAAATTCTCGTATTAAATCGTCCATATCATATTTTATACCACGCAAATAAGATCGTATTTGATCAAGTAATTTTTTATAGGTGATACTTGCTGTTTTGCAGGCATTTTTTTTTTTACTCGCGAGTCGAGGTTCAATTTTTTTACACGCTGTTGCAAGAGAAACGCCAACGCCGGATATTATTAACAAAAACGGATTTAATGATGCTCCACTTGAAATTATACCACAGCTAGTCATTAGCAGTGGTAAATATGATATTACTCGAAGTATTTTGGTATAGTATTTGTAACAATTTTTCACGCACAAAAGTTTTGTTTATGATAGTATCTGTAATATTGCATTAGCGCGTCAACATCTTGTTTTGGAATTTCTTCTGAAATGTGATTGAAATCGATGATATGTTTTTTCGTTATACAATTTTTTACACAAAAACAAAAGTTCTGACACCACCAATTGAATCAAGAAATTCACGAAATTTATTATTTTAGGATCAGCTATAAACTCTCTATATTTGTCATAAACATCTGACGAAGTATCCTTATATTGTTCATCTGTCAGTACATATTGTTTCTTTAACCTAGCGTATGAATCAAAACTATTTCCTACTTCACTCTCGTACAAATCTGTTTTATTCACCAAATTACTGTAATCGATTTCTGTTTCATCAATATACCCAAAAACTAAGCTCAACTGATCTAAGGTGAAATTTTTGAGAACAAGATGTTGTCTGATAATTGCGTATGCTACTACGAAATTTGATAACATCAATTTCTTAAGCTGATCTAGTTCAATTGTAAGAAGACCAACAGCAGAAGCTACTTTTAACATCACTTTCTCATATGGTTTTGTGAGTATTGTTTTAATTTCGTTGTAATAATTTCGTAGTGACAATTATCTAGAGTACTGTAATGATGGGAATGGAACATCATCTTCTTCACTTATATCATAATAAGAATCAGACTTTACATTCAACTTTGTTTTGAACGACTACTTCAAAAAAATTTTCTCGCTCATCATCACTAAAATTACTCATTTCAGCGTCTAAAGTTTTGATTATCTTTAGAGACTTGTTAACAATAATCAGATCAAATTCTGGGTCTTTTTACGTATCATTGGCAAAATTGCGTTTGCGTATACTTTAATAATTGACTCTGCGTATGGCGTCATAGTAACGATTTTAACCAAGGTTTCTTTGTCATGGTATTACATTCCGAGATACTTAAAAATATCTCGTTTTGAAAAAACTATCATATAACTTTTTGTTTCTTTTTATTCTCATTTTTTTTTTATTTTCCTCTAGTTTGTCAAGACGGGTATGATTTTCGTTTATTCGTCTTTCTTCCAGAGTTCTTCCACTATAAACTCGTACATATAACAGGCCTGTTGCAATTATTAATTTTATGTTAGTCGAATTAAACTCAGGCAATAGTTTTTTTAAAAATATAATTTCAAGTTGTTTTTGTTCTTCTAGACAATCATCAGAATGACAGAATCTGCTTATAATATCAAAGTTTTCTATTGCTTTTTTCAGTTGTGATCCTCGCATATGCATAACACGAAGAAAAGTTTTTTCTTCTTCTGACAATGTTGGACTGTTTAATGATTCGATGCTAGATTTGTTCATATCTTGGATCACTTCTGCTACTGCATTAACAGCTCCAACATATTTGTTGGGGTTAAAAATATTATCATAAAATTCTTTCGCGATGGTTATAATTAATGGTTCTGACATTATCTTATAGCATTAGATTAAATTTGATCATCGAGTGTGTATATTTTAAATGCCGTCAGTCCTGGAAATGGATGTTCAGCAGCTAAAACATTAACTCGAAAATATAAGTACTTATTAACAGTGTTTTCTGTCGAGATTGTAAAATATTGTGTTGCTGAAATGTAAATGTCTGTTGTACTATACAATGTTGTCCAATTAATATCATCATTTGATCCTTCCAATCGCCAATCATAAATTCGACCAATACTAGAGTTTAATCGGCCTCGCAAATGAAATTGCCAAATAGCAACTGCAATGGGACATTTAATTTTAATCCAAAAGTTTTCAACTTCTCCGTTGGTCGTCCCCTCATGTCTATCAGAGAAAGCTTAATAAGGATAATTTTCAGGATAATATGCTGAAGCGCTTATCTCAAACCCAACTCGATTGTCAGTTGCTTTATAAAGTGTTGGAATATACCCAACATTGTTTTTAGTTCGTTTTATACCACCACCAGATACACTGTCAACATACGCCTTATTTGTCAGATCATTATAGTTAACTGGAACATATGTCGTAGTTATTTTGTTGTTTCTCATGTTTATATTACCTGACATTGGTCCACCAGATTTTTTAAAGTATGGGGCAAGTTCTTCTTTCAACTGACTATATCTGATAGCATCAGTATCATTAACTGGTGGCGAGGTTGTTGGTAATCCAGTAATTTTTGAGTTATTACTCATCGTAAGGTTACCTGTCATTGTGTCACCGGCTTTGTTAAGTTTATTATCATCAACAGATTTTAGCTGAGCATAACTTACCGCTTGCGTTTGATTCAAGTTTTCTGGCGGATATGCAGTCTCCAAATTTGCTATTTTTTTCCCCGACATGTTGATATTACCTATAACTGTTCCACCGATTTTATCAAGTTTGTTATCATCCACATACCTCAACTGTGAACAACTTATCGCTTGTGTATAATTTAAGTTTGCTGGTGGATACCTGGTCTCCAAATTTTTTTTTTTTTTTCTGACATATCTAAATTACCGCTTAAAGTTCGTCCTGTCAACCACAACTTGTTGTCATCAACATATTTTAGTTGTGCATAACTGACTCGTTGATTTGACATAAACAGGTTTCCTGTCATTGTGTCACCAGATTTTTTTAGATAACCTGATAAATCAATCTTGCCGTCTGTTATTGTTGTACTTTCAGCTGATGAATCCATTAATAATGTTCCAAACTTTGTGTAATAGGTCATTATTTATTGTCCTACATAAAATTGTCAACATTAGTCGGTTTAATATAACATAACATTATATAACAACAACAACAATGGCAAAGCCATTGTCGATATTAAATTTTGATACCGAACGATTAATTAATCATAAAAATAATAACGAACTTCCAGATTGTCATTATCTTATTGTTGTTCGTACAGGATCAGGTAAAACAAATCTGTTATTGAATCTTTTGCTCAACAATAACTTTAACTATGATAAGGTATATATTTACACAATTATCCCGCAACAGGATAAATACGAATTATTAAGCGAGTACAACGATAAACGTCGTGATGAACTTGACGCTGGCGATGATATATTTTTATTGAAACAACCAGAAGAACTTATTCCAGTTAACGAACTTGATTCATCCGAGCATAAAATAATTGTATTTGACGATATTCCGCTAAACAATGAGGACATGAACAAGATCAGATCTTATTTTTCATTATCGCGTAATAAAAAATGTAATTCGGTCTATCTTGCGCTAGGCTTTTACAACGCCGATAGATTTATCTGGCGAAATACTAGTTGTTTTATATTATTTCCCGGACTGGACAATGTTGATGTAAGAAATATTGCAAACGAGCAATGCGGTGACGTAACGAAAGATAAATTTATCGAATTATATCATCAAGCAACCAAAGACAAATACAATTTCTTTTTATTTGATAAACTAGCGCGTTATCCGGCTAAGATGTTTCGTTGTTGCATTGACATGTTTTTATAAGCGAATTTTATAGCGCGTATAGAAAATAAAAAATGGACAAACATCAACAAAGAATCGAGTTACTAAAAAAAATTTATTGACACTCGAGCAGCTTTTAAGAAAAAAGTGGAAGAAGCTCGACGTGGACAAGTTCAAGCAGAGGAAGAAACTGCTAAACTTTTTAAACCTGTTACCGACGCAGTACTTGGCAAACAACCAGAAATATCCGTATTATCCACAGACGAGCTTAACAAATTACAAGAAAAAGGTTTGTTAGGTTTACTCGGAGAAAGATCGAAATATGAAAATAAAAAAATGCAGAAGAACTTATAAGACACATTGCTGATCCTGCTATACGACAGGCTGAATTTGACATATTAATGAATAACCCTCTTGCGCTTCAGCACGCTATTGCAAGATTGATTGTCAATCCCGCTGGGTTCAGGAGGTTAATAGAAAATGTGTCAAAGCAAACTAAAAAACTAACTGAGGAACAAAAAAGAATAACTGAAGCTACCATAGAAATGATTCCTATTGAAGAGCAGATAACACGTCATAGAAAAAAAGCTAGAGAAAAAATAAATGAAAACGAATTAAATAATTTTGTTAAAAAATATTTGATGAAAAACGAACTTGATGATTTTAACAACATTCGAGAATGGAGTGGTGACGATTACAACGAAATGGTGAAAATTTTGATAAGTAAAATTGAGGATTTTCCAATAGCTGAAGAAGCGCTTAAAGAAGCTAGCACAAATGAAGAAACGCGTGATGCGTTTCATAGAATGAGAGACGGAATTATTGCTGAGGTTTTAGGTAGAACAGTAAATCAATACCGAAATAAAACAGGAGGTTATGGTAAAGGTTGGAATTTTAAAAGACTGCTTATTAGTTATGAAAATAAACGAGATAAAACATTACCAGAGGAAACCACTGGATTTGGAGTTAAAGTGTTTACATCAAGCGCAGAAATAGTTGACCGACTTATGTTGTTGATATCATCTAAAGAGGCTGGTAATGAAAGCGTAGAGATCGATGACGAAATCATTGATATACTAGATCATCTTAGATCGAGCGGATTACTAACATCATCCGAATATGAAATTTTACATAGCGATCTTATCTAACAATATTAATATAATGTCAACAACATTATTACTTGATTCGTCGCAGACAACAGGAAACAGCGCAAACTTTTCTGTTTATTACAATCCGCCAATACAACTTGATCCTGAAAAACAATATGAGATTGGGCTAATTTCATGTATAGCATGGAATTCTATGGCTAACGTGAAAATTGGAGTAAATGACGAGTTTAGGCATGTTCCAGATATGATGATCAGAGACTCGATAACGAAAACAATTAAAATTCCACATGGAGCCTACAACATAACTGATTTAAATAAGATTATAAAGGAGCTCATAACAAAGGCGGGCGATATAGCTAATAATTTTGAGCGAACACCAAACTATAACACATCACGCGCTAGAATAACATTAAAAAATAATATGATAATTGATTTTTCATCACGAAAAAGTATCGCAACACTGATAGGATTTTATTATCCAAATTATGGTGATCTTAAACAAGTTAGCACATATGACGATGAACTGCCAGTAAATATAACTGACTTAAACAAAATACTAATAAATTGCTCTATTGCATCTGGGTTTTACTCAGCCCAGGGTAGTAAAGGACAAACGATATACAGTTTTTCGCCAGACGTTCCACCAGGATCTATCATGCAAATTAGTCCACGTCAAGTTATTTATTATCCGATTAATCTTGAAAATCAAGTAACAAGTATAACAATGCAATTAGCAGATCAATCGGGTAGACAAATAGATCTTAACAATGAAATTGTCACGTACGATTTACACCTACGTACTGTATAATCATCGATAGCGTAGTCAATTTTGTGAGCCTATATTTTATAGACAAAGATGAGACGAAAAAAAATTATAGAAGAAAAATCGTAGGTGGATTTTTTGGAAACATATTTACAACAATTGCTGAGAATATACCAGAAATTGCGCGTAAAGTAGCACCAATTGCGCTTGACGCAAGTAAAGCTTTTGCGACGGGTGCAGCTTCTTCAGCAGGCACTGCAGTAGGACAAAAGATCGCTGATAAGATTAGAGGCGAGAAACCACCAGTTTCCACATCGGAAATAAAACGAGCAATATCGGATATTGCGCCAACAAAAGAAATAAAACGAGCTATGATAGCTACAACAAAAAAATTATTATCACCACATGGTGAAAAAATAGTACGTAAACTTGTAAAGAAAACAGCGCCGACGACTCCTGCTGCTTTTTAATTTTGTGGAGCGATTATAAAATAATGTCAGCTAAAAATTATCTCGATCTTGGTGAAGAATACGATACTGACGACGTTGTAACAGAATTCGAATACGTGGAGTATCTTGATGAAAACTCAAACGAACCAAATAAAACCGGTGTTAGAACTTTTAGCAAAAGAGATGAGGACTTGTTTCTACTACCGCATAAGGCAGTGTTAGAAGTGCATGGCCAAATCTTAACTGCGATAGGTGGCGATATTGCAGCTGGTGCAGAAATTGCGCTTGTCAACAACGGTTGGAGCTTGTTTAAAAATGCACGATATCAAATGGCTAGTCAAACCGTAGAAGATTTTTCAATGCATTTGCCTATAGCAAGTACAATACTTAATATTGTCTCGTTTTGCGATGAATATTCTAGATCAGTGGCTACAAATATGATGTGGTTTAAAGATACCTCATTCGGGACAGCTGTTTCGAGCGAGTTTCGTACTGGTGCTGGTAATCCTGCTGCAGATAACAATAATCTAATCGCCAATCCCGCTAATAATGCAGCCGGTGATATTGGAGACGCGATAAGATTAGCGGTCACAAGAATAAGACGACAACAATACAACGAAGGATTTGCCAAACGAAAAGCATTTGCCGCAGAATCTCGCCAGATAACGATGATGCTTCCGTTAAGTACCATCTTTGGATTTTGCCGTGAATACAACAAAGTTTTTCGAGGAATAAAACATACACTTATTTTAGATCGAGCTGATCAAAACGATTGTATAATGCACGCTGATGGAGTGGCTGAAGGACAGTTTGCTATTACAAGATTAGCGCTGTGGATGCCATGAGTTGTCCCCTCTGTAGCTAAAACGATGGAGCTCGAATCATTATTGACCGCCTATACTAAAAAGATATACTTCCAGCAAAACAGAATTTATCAAACAGCAATTCCTAACGCAACTGATTACACATGGCGTGTTACAACTACAGCTAGCGAACAATTACCTCGACATTTGTTTGTTGTATTTCAACGACAGGCACGTCGTAATGATCAAAAAAAGAACAATTCCGTATTTGATAACCCTGATGTCAGACGAATATTTGTTAGAGTAAATTCTAAACAATATCCCGAACGTGCAATCGAATGCAATTTTGCTGTAGACGACACCAGAAACATATCTCGGCCGTATATGTACCTTATGGAAGCAATGCAAAAATATCAGGACGCGGACAGTGGATCTCAAATATCAGTAGAAGAATTTCGTTCACTCTGTCCTATCTTTAATTTTGATATATCAAAGCATTCCGAACGAGCTATCGGATCGACTGCTGATATTGAGGTCACCTGGACACTTGGCGTACTGCCAGCCGAACAGTATAACGTATATGCGCTAGTTGTCAGTGATAGATTCTTGACAATTGACGCGACCAAAGGAAGAATGACTGTACAAGTTTAATCTAACAACCTTGATATAAAATAATGAAAACCAAGTACACAACTCGAGAAATATACCTAACATCCGGTCAAGTTGAAAAATTATCAGCAGCCGTTGCTAAACGCCGTTCTGTTTCTTTAATGATATCTCCGGAGACTTTGTCTCCGACGACTTCCAATAAAACAGCGGTTAAATTAATGCTAACGCGGCAGCAAAACGATAAACTCAATCGCAAAGCGATCGAAGGAAAACCGTTTGTTCTTAAACTATCTGTTTCGCAAGTAACAGCAATGTCCAACCGCTATGCAGTCGATGTCGGATTTTTGGACCAGCACTCTCTGTGATATCTAGCACAATATTACCTAAAATGTTACCTGTACTAGGAACACTTAGACTAGCGGCTGCGTCAGGGGCGGTATCTGGCGCAACGAAAAAAGCAGTTGAAGGTAGTGGAATCAAACAAATCTATCGTTAGTTTTATGTAACAATGAAAAATAAATGCCAGCGCCAACGACAAAGTCGTCGAGAAAAACAAAATCGTCGATAAAAAAGAAAACAACAAAACGCAATCGAACAAAACAAGGAGGATTTATTCCAATAGCTCCACTACTAGCGGGATTAGCGGGAAGTCTTCTTCCGAACCTACTAGGAATCGGACGTGGAATGACTTTACCAGGTACCAGGCGCCGTTGATAACGACTTCGTCGTTGTTGCCGTTAAATAATTTTGATATTATTGAAAAATTGAATGACATTGTCGGATTTCGCTGAGTATTTTCTAAGGACGAACTCGATGACGTACCAGCAGATGGTTCGTATATTGTAAATATATAAAACTTCAATGATGGATCCGGCACTCACTTGGTTGCTGTCTATGATAATAATTATTTTGATTCGTTCGGACTTCCTCCGAGCGATCTCATAAAAAAATATATTTTTAAAAAATTTTAAAAAATAAATTATTCGTCTAATCAACTACAGCCGATAGGAACATCTGCTTGTGGTTATTATTGTATAATGTTTGTCCGACAGATGTCTCCGAGTTCGACGAACTCCGCCCCTGACAACGTCAGGAGATTGGATTCCAATTTTTTAAAGTTTATTTTACAATTCGACAAGCAACCTTCTCACGCAAACGATGAGATTACAGTTAATTTTTGTAAAGCTATCTAAAGCTAAATAGTAATTTTATCTAAATTACAAATATAAAAATGTCAACATACTGTCTCAAATGTAAAACTAAAACAGAAAATAAGGATGAGACGACGGAAAAAACAAAAAATAATAGAACAATGCTAAAAAGTATTTGTGTTGTTTGTGGTAGAAAGAAAAGTATGTTTCTGAAAAAAACAAGTAGTTGAGACGTTAGGCTCTGGTGTGGATAAAATTGTTCTGATTGATGATTAATCAGTTGGATTTCTTATAATAATTTTATTTAGGAAACAAAATAAAATAAAATGAAATGTAATTGCGATTGTGATAAAGATCTTTGTATCGAACAAGATAAAATCGTCACATACTGTAAATCATGCAATTGCCGTGAGGTAATTGGCAGCGGAATTGACATTCACAAAATTATTGGCAAATTACCAAAACCAAAAGGCGGTTGGACATTGCCAGGCCATAAATATACTGGACCTTATAATCCTCTTGATAAACAACTTGACGAGAATGATAATCCATTGCCAGGACAAGAGCCTTATAATCAAGTTGATGCAATAGCAATGCGCCATGATATCTGCTACTGGGACAACGAACAAGATAAGGCTGGTTGCGATAAAGTAATGTTAGACTAACTTCGTGATATGAAACCGATAAATATGCGAGAACGTTTGGATAGAAGGCTGGTGCAGGGTTTTATTGGAGCAAAATATAAACTTGGACTTTGGAAAGAATTATACGATGATCTTGCAATGAAGACGCTAGCGTTAGAACTTCACAAAGCTAAAAAAACAAAAGTTTCCGCTACGTAAGGCTGTTGCAAACGCAGTTGATGATATCTGGGCGATAGTTTTAGTTCATGTGTCAAATCTTCCCCAATCTAACCTTGGAGCTGACAGCTCTCCAAAAAGATATTTGTTTAATGTCATAGATATTTTCAGCAAATATGCTTTTAGTGTGTCAGTTTCGGATAAAACAGGGACGTCGATAACTGATGCGCTAGAACAAATAATAACCAGTACTGAAAGAAAACCGAACATAATCTGTACTGATCATGGAGCAGAGTTTTTCAATAAAAAAACTGAGCAGTTTTTAGGACAAAATAATATGAAAAAATATGTTACAGGAAACGAAGGTAAAAGCGTTGTCGGCGAGCGATTTAATCGCACACTAAACGAGCTGATACATAAACATATGACAGCTAAAAATACAAGCAGGTATATCAATGATCTTTCTCAAATCGTTGACAAATACAGTAACACAAAACATCGAACTATCAAAATGTCACCAAATGACACAATTTAAAATCCAATATTGGCGAACGAAAATATGTACCGCAGACATAAATTTAAAGTAGGTGATTGAGTTAGAATTTCTCTGACGAAAAAGGTGTTCGAGAAGGGATTTACTCCAAACTGGAGCGAAGAAGTATTTGTCGTTGATAAAGTACTTTTAACAATACCTGTAACATACTTGTTAAAAGATTTATTAGGTGAACCTATAACTGGCAGTTTTTACGAGCAGGAGCTTCAGAAAACTGAACAAGATGTTTTCGTTATCGAAAAAGTTATTAGGAAACGCGGCGACAAAAGTTTAGTTAAGTGGCGCGGGTATAGCAATACATTTAATAGTTGGATCCCAACCAAAAAATTATGAAATAATGTTTCTGTAGATTTCCTCGTACTTACGTTTCATAGATTTATATTTTACTGGTTTACATAACGATATTAGATATTGTCTGCGATCGTCAGAGATCGTCATTAAGTTAAAAATCTTGACAAATATAAAATCGAATTTTATATTTTTCTGTCTGTCTGAAATTTTGATGTTATAATGGGTTTTATCAGCCGCCAAAACGATTGATTCTCACCTACTGTAAAATTAAATTTCAAAATTTGTTTGGTAATATGATATTTTACGATATATCGACCAGTTGTCGGTCTGCTGTAATTTTTTTTTTATTAACTACACCTACAATCTCGTTTTGTTCGTCGTCGTTGTTAAATGAAATGTCATTCTCTGTATAACCAACCGACTTATCGTTCGCGATACAATCGTGGGTAAAATTTCTTGAAACAGCATCTTGCTCGCAATCGCTGGCGTAAATATCAGCAAATCGTTTCATTAAATCCATATTATAATATATATTTTTTTTAAAAATCTAATTTATTGTTATAAGATGACTAACAATGTAAAATATCACCAAAAAGTTAATATATTAAATTATAACGAACTAGCCGAAGCAGTAAGAAAATGTTTGTCAGGGTATAATGCTTATTCCGTTGACGTCGCTTTTACGGAATGCGAAAATGATAGGATATTACTAACATCAGCAGAAAAAAATAAACTTAACGATAGCGCAATAATGACGCTGAAATTTTATAAAGATGATATTATAGCGTTTTCTCATCATTGCTTGACCAAAAAGGAGCTAGCAAATATATTTAATCATCATATCTAAAGATAATCCTAGCATTATGTTCGCTTGAAAAAGCTGCTCTTATTATTCCATCGGCAACAAATTTTACTGCCCTGGGATTAATATCAAAATGTTTTGCCACAGCTGTAATCGATTTAAATTTGATTTCCTCATATGTTTCGAGATTAAATGAAACAACAGGTTTTACTGGACATCTAAAATTGACACCACCACCTCATCCTTTTCTCACATTTTCCTGCTGGGTAACTAGTTCTAAATTTTCCAGTTGATTGTCAGTCTTTACGTTATTGATGTGATTAATAACCAAACCATCGGGTATAGGTCCGTTAAACGTTTCATAAACAAAATGATGGCTGAGATAACCAACTTGATCGGTTATTGTTCCTTTGACAGTTATCGTTAGATACCCCATATTATTCATAAAACCAACAACTGTTTAAGTTTTTCTTCTTCGAATAATTCCCTTATCATTTGCCTCGTATAAATCAAATACCGGATGCGGCTGAAACTCACTTTGTAAAGAAAAGTTTTCAATATTGTCATCAGTGACCGAGCCGTTGACATAATACACACGTTGTCCTTCTGGAATTTCGTCACAGAGCAAAGTGTAAATAAAATCTTTCTTGAATATTTCTGTTCTCTCAGCATTAACACCTTTAACGCTAATCTTATGACCTGCTGGCGTTGCTTTACCAATCGGTTGTCCGTATTTGATATGTATCACCGACCCTAACATATTACCAGCGTACAAATTGTACTTGGGATGAACGTAAAAATACTCTTGCTCGTTTGCGTTTGTCAGATTTTGTGTCATTATTTCTATAAGCATTTTATATCTCTAATTGATTTCTCAACTGGCGTGCGGTGAGTTATCGATCGAACAATTAATTAGAGATATGATATTACACTATTATATAACAATGCTGAAATTGCGCGATATAGCCAAGACAAGCCTTATGGGAGAACCTGAAAAAATAGCGACTGCTTTTACAGGATTTGACAACAGTTATCGGTTCGATAAACAACTCGTACTGGTAAATTTCACTGCAACAAATCTGTAACATTTGCTAGAGCCAACTGTAAAACGTGAACTTGAAAAACATAAGGGTCTGAGAATATTAGTGCAATATCACGTTATATTTTCAAAGCTACTTGTGACTAGCGAGGAAATCGCAGACCCTTACATTAATGCAAAATCAAGGAGTGTTTTGCTTGGGACTAATCTTTCATCGTTAGCTAATGAAATACACCAGGAAATTTGGAAAAAGATAGAAGAATTTACCGAATCGGGTTCGGGTTGGAAGTTTGAAATTATTGCTGAAATTTTATTTCACACAATAAAATATAAAGTATTACGCGGTAGCGGCGTCGATGGTGCTGGGTATACTGACCTACCACAAAAAATAAAAAATAAAAAATGCTGTATAAACGCCAAAAACCTCGATAACAGATGTTTTCAGTGGGCTATTCTTTCTGCGCTATTTCCAGCAGAAAAAAATGCTGATCGCGTTGACAAGTATTTTAGTCACGTATCAAAATTAAATTTTAATGGCATCGACTTTCCAGTTGCAGAAAATTAAATACCAAAATTTGAAAAGCAAAATAATGTTTCAATAAATGTTTTCGGACTAGATGAAAAAGAAAAAGTCTATCCGAGATATATTTCAGAAAAAGCTTCGCAATCGACAATAAACTTGCTGTTTTATAAGAATCATTACGTTTGGATTAAAAACTTTAATGGACTCGTTGGCAGACAGTATAGTAAACAAAACAACAAAAAGTTCTTCTGTCATCGCTGCTTGCACGGTTGCTCTGACAATGAAAAATTACAAAAGCATTTGCATTATTGTAGTGACGTACAACGAATAACAATGCCGTCCAAAGAAAATAGTTTGTTACAGTTTGTCAATAATAATCACAAACTAAAAATTCCTTTCGTTATATACGCTGATTTCGAATGATTACTTCAGCCTGTACTTGGCGTAGAAAATAATCCTAACCAATCGAGTACAAGAAAAATTCAAAGTCATGTTCCATGCGGAGTGGCGTACAAGATAGTTTGTTGAGCTGATTCGAGCTTATCTAAACCAATCAAATTATATCGCGGTAAAAATCCAGCTGTTTGGCTTCTCAAGCAGTTAATTAGCGAAGTTGATGATATGTTTAATCGCTTAAAAAGAATAACTGCAATGATAAAACTGACATCTCAGCAAGAATCCGATCACGAGCAATCGAAATTTTGTCATATTTGCGAAAAAGCTTTGACGTTTCTGATAATAAGAAAGTACGTGACATTTGCCATTTGACCGGGCAATATCGTGGAGCGGCTCATGATAAATGTAATGTAAGGTTTCATGCTCCAGACTTTATTCCAGTTGTTCTTCACAATTTCAGAGGGTATGATAGTCACATTATCGTAGGAGCTTTTGGTGAACCTGAAATAATATCTCGTTTAAAGCTCGATAACGTAATCAAGTGTATTCCAAATAATTTTGAAAAGTATATGTCGGTTACGCTAGGTAAGTTGCGTTTTATTGACAGCCTACAGTTTATGGCAGCATCGTTAGATGAGCTGGTAAAAGGTTGTAGTGAGTTCGATAACCTACGAGACTGTTTTGGAGATGAATTTAATCTATTGACCAAAAAAAGGAGTATTTCCGTATGAGTACCTTAACAATTGGAGTAAATTTGATGAAACATCGCTACCTGACAAGGTTACATTTTATTCGCAACTCAAAAATGAAAGTATAACTGATAACGAGTACAAATACGCTCAAGATATTTGGAAAGAAATTGATTGCAAGACGTTTGGCGATTATCATGATTTATATTTGAAAACAGATATATTACTACTATCAGATGTTTTTGAACGTTTTTGAAAAGTGAGTTATAACAATTACGGGCTAGATCCTTGCTGGTATTACTCTTCCCCTGGGTTATCTTGGGATGCTCTGTTAAAGTTTAGTAAAGTGAAGTTAGAATTACTGACTGACGTCGATATGTTCAATTTTATCGAAAAAGGTATCAGAGGCGGTATTAGCGTTATAACAAAGAAATATGCTGAAGCAAACAACAAATACCTGAAAGAGTACAATCCTAAGCTTCCTTCGAAGTATATAATTTATCTAGATTGTAATAATTTGTACGGTTATTCTATGGCAGAACCAATGCCCTTTGGTGGATTTCGTTGGATTACGGCTGAACAATTTCTATCGGAGACAGAAAAAAAAGAAACCGACGATATTTCGTATTTCGTTGAAGTTGATCTCGATTATCCAACTTCGCTACACAATTTACACAACGATTATCCTTTCTGTGCAGAATCAATGATAATTAATTATAGTTTGTTATCTCAAGAACAACAAGCAATAGCATCACCAAGACAAAATTCTATGGTAAAAAAACTAGTACCAAATTTACTCGATAAGCGAAATTATCTTTTGCATTATACAGTTTTAAAACAAGCAGTAGATGCTGGTTTTATGTTGAGGAAAGTTCATAGAGTTTTAATGTTTAATCAGTCGCCGTGGATGAAAGGTTATATTAACTTAAACACTTCGAGGAGAGCTGTAGCGAAAACCGATTTTGAAAAAAAAAAAAACTTCTTTAAGCTTATGAACAACTCCGTTTTTGGTAAGATGATGGAAAATATTAGAAAACGAGTAAATATCGAGCTAGTTAATGATTTCAATCGTCGAAATAAACTTGTGTCAGACAATGATTTTGTTAGTATGAAAATTTTTGATGAAAATCTTGTCGCGATACAAAGAAGAAAAACAAATCTAAAACTAAATAAGCCAATTTACGTTGGAGCTTCCGTGTTAGATTTATCGAAGTGGCTCATGTACGATTTTCATTACAATTTTGTTAAAAATCAGTGGCCGTCCAGTAGACTATTGTTTACTGATATCGACTTGCTCGTGTATGAAATCGAATGCGAGGACGTCTATCAGGATATATACGATAATCGACATCTGTTTGATCTTTCCGATTACCCTCGTGACAGTAAATTTCATGTCGACATAAATAAGAAGGTTATTGGTAAGTTCAAGGATGAAATGTACTCGAGCATCATCAAATACTTTATTGGATTGTGCAGTAAAATGTACGCCGTATTGCTAGACAATAACAATAAAACAAAAAAGGCAAAAGGTCTGCCTCGCGATTTTGTTAAAAAGTTTATGGAATTTGATGATTACAAGTACGCGCTTGTTGGCGGTGTTAGTTTTATAAGAGCAATGGCTATTCGAACAAATCGTCATAAACTCGAAACATATGTCATTATCAAACGCGGATTGAGTAAGTTTGATAACAAACGTTATTGCGAAAATGAAGTAGATACATTTGCATTTGGGTACTGTCGCGATAACAGATCTATACTCGATATTATATTCGATGACTAGGTATGAAATTTTGTGTGAACAATAAAAAATAATGTTAGAAAATTTGACAGTGACAAATAGCTACAATAGCAAGATCAAATATCTAATGATAGACGGCAAACAGTTGACAGTTGAATTTAATAATGAAATATCAGGTATATGTTTAACCGCAGCTCGTGACAAGCTAAAACTTTCACTTATCAGATCTGGTGACAGAGAGTATTTCAATTACCTTGAACAACTGAGCCAGAAGTTATCAGCGGGATTTAAAAACTTTCATCATCCAATCAGTCACCAAAAATATACTAAACTTACCATCGATCTTGATCGGTCAAAAGTATATGTTATCAACAAAAAATATCCTCTTAACAAGCTGCAAATAAAGATTTGTTCGAATGTCTTCGCTGTGTAAGCGGTAAAGTAAAGTTTACTCTCTATTATCACGATGATGAAATATTTCTAATATCAACAGTTGAATCATTGATAATTGGTGATGAGGTCTAAACTTTAGAAATAATGTTTGAAAATTTGACAGCGACAAATAGCTATAGGTGTTTGGATTATATTTCAGGTAGAAATCTCCTAGCTAAAAACTGAAAGTCTTGTTGGGGTAGGGATTTATATTTGTTTGGAGGTGGGTAAAAGTCTTGGATTATATTTGGGCTAGAAATCTCCTAGCTAAAAAAATGAAAGTCGTTTTGGGGTAGGGGTTGGAGGGTCTCCAAGATGGTAATTTATATTTGTTTGGAGGGTTGGGAGAGGTCTTGACCCAGATGTCTCCTTTTCCCTTACTACTGATACGTTCAATAAGCCAGTTTTAATATCGGTTAAACATCTCTATACTTGCAGGTTATATATCCCTTATCCGAATATTGTCTGATTGAGCATTTCGTAATCCTCTCTCTCTCTCTCTCTCTCTCTCTCTCTCTCTCTCTCTCTCTCTCTCTCTCTCTATTTGTTTATACAGTTTCTTGTATCTGGTTATTTCTGCTATGTTTTCATATCTATAAATCTAGTTTATAAAAGAGGGACTGCAGGGAAAAATATTTGTTAATTACTTAAATTTCAGTCATGAAATATCCATTATTATTATTATTATTATTATTATTATTATTATTATTATTATTATTATTATTATTATTATTATTATTATTAGTAGTAGTAGTAGTAGTAGTAGTATTATCTTTAGTAGTAGTAGTAGTAGTAGTAGTAGTAGTAGTAATAGTAGTAGTTTTGTGGTTGTTGTTAAAGGTTGTTGTTAAAGGTAATAATTTAAGTTGGCTTCAAGTGATTATTCGTTTCTTCCTTTTCTTTTTACAGGAAATGTAGGATTTTCAAAAACAATATTTAAAATCGAAGTCAGTAAGCATAGAATATTGGAATATTACAGAAAGAACCACATTTACGTCCTAATCATGATATATATTATGTAAAAGCTAAACCTATAATATTTCTTGCATGCAGCTGTTATCAGTGTTGACCTGTTCATTTGGACTCAACGTTTCAGCTGTACAAGTTTCAAGATGTAGATGGGTTGCCTTTTATAATCAGTTGTAACTTACATTATGGCAACCTCAAAAGCAATACACTTGTATATGGCGATGAATTACTCTGTTTAAAATAATTATAGTTATAAAGTAAAGTTATATAAAGTGACTTTATCCCTCTAAAATAGATGGGTTCGAGATAAGGGTATAAGGAAACAATAACAATGATCTAGTCCATAGGCATTCGTTGCGTAATGCAATTGAATGATTGCACCCAACTCTTCTCTATTTAGATACAAAAAGGAAGGGTGGATAAATACGAATATTTGCAGGCATATGCTATCAGACTTCTGCTGAGCTATGCCTGTGATGACAACAATGTAACTTTGAAAGATATATAAATGATTTGAAGAAGATATGGCATATATATACACATATGTGCGTGTATACAGAGTGACAGACAAACAGATTTAGATATAGAGTTTGTGTGCGTGTGTAGGAGATGTGTGAACTAGACAATATCTTTATACGTATATTTTTTTCAGGATTTCATGAGCTGTTACATGTACATACCACGTATAAATGGAGGACATCAAAGCACTGAATCTTGAAAGACATGAAAGTGAATTCTGAAGACAAATAGCAAAACGGAATGTTTTTTGAAAAGAACTGTATATCTATAATTCATCAAGTGGTGGATACAATAACAGCAGTTATATAGTATGCAAAGGAAATAGACAGAAAATGAAAACAATTGCGTGTAATTCTGAACAATTCAACAATAACATTATTACTGTCAGCAACGAGCAAAGTAAAACAAGTGTCAATTCTAGGGAACGGGAAAATGTCATGAAGTTCAGCTCAAGTGGTAAGTGACATTCTTGAGTCTATGCATCAAACATCAAGTCGATTCAACCAAAAATAAACTTAGCTAAGACTGAAACACTGGGATAAAATGAAGCAAAGATTTCCTGTTTATGATTAGAATATAGATACTTTCTTTCCATAATGTAATTTCAAAGCGTACTCATTACGGCTTGTAGTTAATTCATTGCGTGCTAATGGAATGCCAACTATTGTTGTGGTTGAAAAATGTTACGCTAAACAATATTTTTATATGTTTGTCAATACAGTATTCGTTCCATGCAGCTTATATTAATTATCAACCATTCGTTTACCCTTGAACGGATGGATGATGTCCTAACTAGATTGTAGTAGGTGGGTATTCATATTATAGTATCCAGCCGATTCTGCATTAGTAGTCTGAATTCGGAATGCACAGTCAGTATTAAACACTTCCATAACTTCATATGTTCTCTGCGTCGACGTATGCCAGCTAAGCAATTTCAATGATGACAAAAGGAATTTCAAACAACAAATAAAAGCAAAACGCAACTTTCATTTCGATGTCTTTCCTGGCAAGTCTGGACACGTGCAGAAATGATCTTAAACCTCATAACATGTACTTGTATGATGCTGCCTTAAGCCTGTAGTGCTACCCACGTCTAATAGAGCACATCTTTTGCAGGAATTATGGTATTGAAGATTAAAGAGTTTATATCTAATAATACAAAGTCTAGTTAGTGTGTTCGTACCTTCTTTGTTTGTTAGCAAGGATGCGTCGTACCAAAACGACAACATGTTTATTTGATTTCCTGCTTCGGATCCATTGTAGTTCCCAAGAGTCGCGAGTCAGCTAGGCATACTTACAGTCTGTCATGCCAGATTGGTGTCACTCAGCGTGTTTCATCTGTATTCTGTATAGATTTATATGTAATGTTTGTTGCCAGAACTTAACAGTTTGATTGAATTTGCAAAATATTTATACCATTGAAAAGCTGATACTACATGGGTTGTCAGGTGTTCTAAAGCTTGCCATGCCTAAAATAGCTAAATATTACTTAAGCACTATGAGCCTATAACATTCAAAGACGGTATACCTTAATTGAAATCATATAGACCTGGCGCAAAATGTGTGTGCCTGAAACCTTTTTTCTTGAAATGGCTAGTTATAATAGTAGTAGCAGTAGTAGTAGTAACAGTAGCAGCAGCAGTAGTAGTAGTAGTAGTAGTAGTAGTAGTAGTAGTAGTAGTAATGGTAGTAGTAGTAGTGTTGTTGTTGTTGTTATTAAATCTAAAAAATGCTACATTTTTGCTTTGGCACCCAGAGCCTATTCGTTTATTCTCCTACTAACAGTAAATTGAGGATTTTCTAAAAAAAATTTAAATCGAAGTCAGTATGCATAGGATATTGTCATATCAAGGAGTGCAGGGTTTACGTCCTAACCATGCTATTTATTGTGTGAGATGTAAATCTATTATACGACTTGAATGAAAGCAAGTACCTGTGTTGAGCTATTCATTTCGACTCAACGTTTCAGACATACAAGGTTTAATATGTAGGCGTGTTGCCTTTTTATTTGCATTATTTGCAGTTTGCATTAAGGCAGCTCAGGAGCAATTAAATTGTATCAATGATAGATTGCTCCGTTTAGAATATTTGCATCATTCGTTGTAAAGCTATATACGGTAACTTTGTCCCTTTCAAATATATGACTACAAGTTCTCATTGCTATAGAAAGATATATCGCCACGTCCAGGGTATATGAAACAATGAAATCAAATTAGTCTAAAGGGAAATATAATTCGTTTTATAATACATTTCAATGTCAACATCACAGTCTATTCCAAATGGATGCAAAAGATTATAGCAGCTAGATGTAGCACTTTTAGAGAAACGAAGAGTGGGAAAATATTTATCTGGTAAGGAAATGCTATTCGGGCGTCTGCTGAGCTTTACATACAATGAGAAACCAAGATAATTTTGAAAAAATATATTGAAGGATTTGAAGAATATTTGTTTTATTAGTGTGTGCTAATTTCAGAAGTTAAGAGAGGATGATATATATATATATATATATATATATATATATATATATATATATATA